>KN838601.1:109755-123694 GCA_000827195.1 Laccaria amethystina LaAM-08-1 | reverse complement strand
TGAAAAAAAGGACATAGAAAAAAGTAGATAGGGAGAGGATATATCTCTCAAATTTGATAGCAATCTGTAAAGTTTTCAATAAGATACATATTTTTCATTTGAAATAAAAAAAGATGTCACTGGCTGGAATTGAACCCAGGTTGGCCATGAAGGGAAATGCCAAAAAAGCGCAATAACCTACTGTGCTATGCAGCCCTTCATAATATTTACACACAGTTACCATATATGTAATTTTTGAAAAACAGGGTCCTTGTCCCAGACATGACACCAGAGCCGCTTTAAGCACCAAGAGACCCGGGCAATTCCTGGCCCAAAGACCAAAGTACTGCAGCCAGGATTGAAGGGAAGTCAGTAATTAAACATTAAAGCCCGTAATGTACAGAACCGAGAGCCATTAGCGCTCCGTTCGTACAATAAGTGCGGCTAAGTGTAATAAGTAGTATCAACTCCAAGTCAAATAAGTAAGTATATGCATACAACTACGTCTACTGTCCAAATCCCTACCAACCCTGAGCCAAAAATCCCAACAGGACCACGCCCAGCACGCGCACGACCCACCCATCTCCCATGCCTTCAAACCCCAAGCCACTCCGAATGGAAATCGCACCGCTCTTCTTTCCGGATCCCCCGCCCGAACTCGAACTGCCAGTGGACCCCGTCGCTACGGAGGGGCAAACAGTGCCATTCTTAGCCAGCGCCGAAGCGGGTATCAGAACCTATGCGTATTATCGCCAGACGTCAGCCACCAGAATTTATTCAACTCCATAAATAAAAAGGTATACATACCTGAGGCAACCCACCAACAACAGCCACGCTAACGCCCCCACTCCCGTCCGCCTTGACGGTAGCACAGGATAACACGTCTACCAGGACTTCGTTCGCGCTTGCCACTCCTGAGGCGACCCAGGTAGATGATTTGGTGGAGTTGCTGCCCAGGTTGGTGAGGAGCGCTATGAGGGGCGGTTTTGAGACTGCAAGGAGGGAGGGGTCTTGTTGGGTTATGAATTTTAGCTACGGTATGCGGATGAGCGTGAAGGAAAGAGAAAAAAAAGGGGGGGATAAGCGTACAGGCGTGGTAAGGAATGAGCTGTTAGCAGCAGCGGCGGCTTTCCGCACCGCGTTGAGTGTAGTGACGTGCGCAACTAGCGGCTTGTTGGACATTTGGAACGCTGTGGGCCACAGGCTACAGGAATAATTAAATTTAGCCGTGGTCGTGGGGATGAATGAGAGGCGGGCGTACGCTTCTCGATTAGAGGGCTCCGCACCTCCCGTGAAGCCCTGCTCTTGGCCTTGATAAAGTATAGGAATTCCATCTTGTATAAAGGGCCATGTCATGGCGTTTTTAACGAGCTAAATCCGAGTCTCTCAGGTCATCATGCTGTACTTCAATTAAAGGTGTTTATTTATAGCTCACCGAGATATCTTGAGTGATAGACTGGAACCTAGGATTGTCATGATTCTCCAAGAAAGAACCGACTACGGATGGCGTAGAGTATGATTGCTGGGAAGCCGTGACGGAGCTGATTAGTGCGGAAAAGTTCCCAGTTTGGGAACTAAATGAGGATGTGAGGGTGTAGTAGTTCGGGTAGTCGAGGACACTGTCCAATACCTCTGTCATTACGTTCATAATTAGCGCAGGGTCGTAGTTTGCAAAGAATGACTCGGAACGTACCCGTATACGGGGCGGCATACCCCACATCCCCAATCAACACCTCCCCCATTGTAAACACCCCCGCGGCCTTTGCGAATGCTGGCCAAAAGTCCTTGCGAATATGTTTGGCGGTATCGATACGCAGCCCGTCAATCCCATAACTCTTCACCAGCCCCTCGATCCAATTATTCATAGTCGACACTATACTGGGATCTTCGGTGTTCAAGTCCGCGAGAGGCAGGTGTTCGTCGCCAAGCCAGCACTGCTCAACGTTGGTCTGGTTGTTGTAGTCGGTTACGAGGCAATAGGGGTGGAAGTCAGTTGCCTTTGAGAAGGGCACGAGTTTGGAAAAGTCGAGGGTTGCATTGTCGGATGTGGCGACGCTGGATGTGCTCACAAAGCTGGCTCGACGGCTTAGCTGACGAGCTAAAAACAGGTTGGGGAAACACTCACTGGTTCACAACAATATCAACCATCAAGTACATATTGCGTTTATGCAGCGCACTGCTTAACGCTTTAAGGTCGTCCGCCGTCCCAAAGTGGGCGTTCAAACTCGTAATATCCTGAGCCCAGTAGCTATTTTACGTCAGAAATACACCACTCCAGGCTGCGATCAACCACACACCCGTGATACGCCTGCCCATATGCCGTCGTCTGCTCAACGTTCGCCACAACGGGCGAGATCCAAATTGAGTCGAACCCCAGGCCTTGAATATAATCCAGGTGATTGGTGATGCCATTCCACGTCCCGCCACAGTATTGTACCTGCGTGGTGTTGCATGGCGTAGCTGAGTCATTACTTAGCGAGAACCTGTCTGTTAAAAGCTGCATAGAACAGATAAGTATTGAGTTCAACGAAGAAAGAGCAGCTTGCCTGGTAAATAGCTCTTCCGCGCCAGTCGCTCGCGCTTCCGGCGAGGGTGGTAGGAACAGCGAGGAGAATCACAGAAAAGACAGAAAAACGCGTGGCGAACATGTTGCCAGCGAGGTCGGGAAAGTTCGTGGAGAGAAAACAAAGCAGTGTTGGGATGGTTGTCTGTACAAGTTCAGATTTTTTGATTACCTGAAGTCTCTCCTGGACGGTCCTGGACCTGAACTGCTGATGTGGGTACCGAGCGGCAAGGAAGAAGGTATTTTTAAGTGCAATTAGGCCCAGGGGGGTTCATGCATCGATGAAGACGCCGCAATATAATATATTCTCGGATCAGACGCGATCGAGAAACTACGGCACGTGGAGGACGCAACTAACACGAATTGGTCAAAGGATTGTCCAAGCAACTTGGCGTACAAATGCTTCTCTTGAATTCGAACCTCGAGAAAGTCGCCAAGCGATGGTTAGAATCAAAGCCTTTTTCTTAGTCGACACCTAGATTTCGTTATCTAGCTCCACGCTCTCGAGGCGCTCACACTCTGTCCTCCAATTCTGAGTGTGTGCCACGGGCCGCAGTAGAATGGCATCCCTAATTATAGCGAAGCTCAAAAATGCGGCTGAAACCTGAAGTTGAAGGCCATGGACACTCATGGACAGCAAGTAAATATAGCGATGCATGTGCATGATCATTGATACATCGTGTTCGAAGGTATTTTTGGAACAAAGATTTGCGGGAATTTGGACGACTCGTGATGTCACGTATGCACTCAGATTTTCCGCCGCTTTTCCTCCGACGGCAACTGGACACAGCTGGACGCCTCTGCGAAATTTATTGACTCCGCCTCGCTTTGTACGAACAACCGTACGGGTGGGCTTGAAATAACGCTATTGCCAGCCCCCGAACATCGTGCAACAAAGCGGCTTTTGGCTGCAAAATGCACAAGTCCGACTACTCAGCCAACATTGGGACTTTCTTTGAAGTACTGTTACCTGCGTTCTGGAACCTTGGACCCGGACGCGAAGAAGGCCGCTCAAGTTACGATCTCCCATCTCCTTCTCCTGTGGTTGAAACATGCAACACCGTCAGCACACCAGCGCAATCCATCCTTCTCAACACATTCATAAATTTCTAAAGCTCGAACCTGTTCTTTTACATGAATGTCTCGCAAAGCACCTTGTATCACACTTATCTCAGGCGCAACGATCCTTTGCTACCTGGACCTTACCTCAGGCAGGTAAACTGTCTTCCAGTGGTTTGCATTCCTCCTAAAGTCGAATCCGCTGTTTGTTATACTGTCGCGTCCGACCCGCTTCGCGGAGCACACAGTAGAGTACTTGTATTTGGAACAGGACTAAGGATACCCATAAAGACCTCCACTTTCGTAAATCCTATCCGGGCCTAGGTACAGAAATATGTAAAATAACGAACCCCGACCACATTCACAAAAAAATAAGGGGTAGACAGAGCTCGTAAGTAAGCAGGTCGCCTGCGCTCCACTCCACTTCCACCTCGCAACTGTAGCTACCTACAACATAAATCATAACATAACTACATGAATCATAAACGCACACAAGCCTCGAGCTCTTCCGTGTGCTGACAAGCCAATAATACCATCCTAATGTACAATTCCATAAATTTACTCTTTCAGGCCTCCCAACTCCTCAATCTTCCCCTTCACCAAGACAGACGACGCAGTCATGGGCGTCTGCACATCCACAAGGGTATTATCCGAGGACGCCGAAACCCCCGCAAGGAACTGCGACACAGCCGTGCCTGCGCCCCCCAGTCCACCTCCAAGAGCCGCGGGGTCAATCATAGGCGGCTCGACTCTCTGCTGCGACCTCCGTTTCGGGGACCGTCTAGCCTTCACATCGACCTCTTCATATGTCGGATCCAGTACACTCTTCCACTGCTCCGGGAGACCAGTGTACTCCCCCGTCGTCGTGTCGAACCCGACATGAAGGTTGTGTACGAAATTGGACGGGTATCCGATGTCCGCTGATATGGCGCTGGAAAGGTATATAGCGTCGCGCCATGTGTATAGCTCTGCGTAGCTGGGGAAGAGAATGCCGATATGGAGGCCCTTGGCGCCCTTTGCTGGTGCTGTTTCGATGAGGAGACAGTTGGGTCGTTTCGGGTTGGGTTCTATACTCTTGAGCGTAGATAGTTTGATGTCCTTAGCGGGTGGCGATGCCTACATAGATGCATATCAATGATTGAGTTTGTGTGACAAAGAGAAATGGACGCTAACCTTGGTCTTTCGGCAGTGAATGGTCAGAACGGCGCCCTTTAATGACAGCCAGCGTTCCTTCCAGTACCAGCCCCTAAGCAACCCCGCTTCTTTGACAAAGTAGCAGCCCTCGAGGGTGTTGCCGTTATTCCCCATGAGGGGGATCTTGGTCATTGTAGGTAGGAACTGCCCAGACCTGGGCCGGCTGTTGTTGGTAAAGCTTTGACCAGAGCGACGGCGTGAGGAAGTGCTCTGCGCGGATCGTGAAGTGGATATGATGGGTGCTGATGGTACCTTGGCGGTTGGTGGGGCACGACCCATCATCGCCTCTGCGTACACCGGCAACGTTGAATGATCCTGATCACGAACAATTAGAGTGGGTACGTGCCACCCGCAAAGAACTGAAAACGTACCCCAAATGAGTCCTTCCCCGAGCCAATGTGCGTCTTGTGCTCGAAATTGAAGGGATTGCTCGTCGCTCTGCCCAGCGGACATCTACCGTAGATATCGTCCTGCCAATCATAAAGATCCGATTCCGTATCGAATGACAAATGATACTGCCTCCCCTTTGCCGTGAGCGAGATACAACGTGGCGTCAAATCTGTTCTTTCGAGGACGGTAATATCGCGCAGCAGAATACGTGTCCGTCGTTCCGCGGATGACTGGCGCGTGGCACAGGTCAAAGACATGCCACGCGAGGGGAGAAAACGAACGTACCTGCTGCAGAATGGTCAACGCCTCTGGATCGAGAACGACGTCCTTTGATTTCCAAGCTCGCTTCGTGAATTTGCCTGGTTCGTTAACTTGAAGGGTGCCGCTCCTCACAGATACGGTTTCGGTGGGTCTTAACGGTGTCGTTGGCTTGCGCATCGCATCGATCGTAACTGCGCTTGTTGATGTTGACATTGGCGAAGCTAATCAAGAGCTTTAGCGCCCGTTTGGCGTTTGGAAGGGTGGGTTGAGTTGCTGGGTGTGAAACAAATGATGGTCGTTGCCCCTTGCTGCGTCACCCAGTGGTTCCCGCTTACACTTCCGTTTACGATGGAGGGGCTTGGGCCAGTGGCTCTTCTAGGGTATATGGTGGTTATAAGCAAAGCTATTGAATCCAGGGATCAATGGGAGTCTCAAATTGGGCGGGACAACACAGCCACGAATTTGCAGCCCCAAACTTCAACAGTAAATGTGGAGAAAGGTTACTCCGGAAAAGGGTATCTTAAGATATGAGGCGCCAAGACAGGAGAAAATGTTGTGTATTGAACAACGGTGTAGCTGAGATTTAAGAAACAGAGGATGCTGGCATCGTATTTACAAACCTCCACGAACTTAAAAATTTCCAAAGAGTAGATGACTTGACACTGGAGAGGACATTGTTCGTGAGGACTGTCAGTGCTGGTCGTCATAAGACCAGTATTGTGGTGGAGAATGTACCCTGCATTGCAGGGATTCCCTAATAAAGTTCATGGAAGTTGCGAATGACCAAGAAATGTCAAATGGCCAATCGGTACATACCGACATGTCAAAACGAGCAAAATCATGCGTTGTAAAAATCAAGTTAGCCTTGTGATCTGGCGACGACTCTTTGGAAAATTCCACACCTTCATAAATAGCCGTTAACAAAGGTTACCGAGCTTTGGAATAACCAACTATCCAAGCTGGTGCGCCAATCAAATGCAATAGGCGCAATAGACTGTGTTGGTTTGACTCCGCTAACGGACTGGAGGCGATATTGTTTAAAGAGTTCGACCCGTGTTTATTTTTGCAATCTGTGAAGGCGGGTGTATTGCCTAAAATGGGAAGATAATGCGAGCGGCGGTTTGAACGAGCAGCGTGCACCGCGGTGAGAGTTGGCAAACAGACTCCAAACCATCCTAAAAGACTAGACGGTCATCTCCCATTAACTAGGAAGTCAGGTGAGGAGGAACGTTGCCAGGAGTATTATCCACCATATCGCAAAACTAGGATGTGATCGGCGGAACATGACAATAAAAAAAGCCTTTATGGGACACCTCCGCGTTCCCGGTGAAGCGGGCGGAGACGGTGTGGAGCGGTGCCCGCTATCCCTATCTCGTATCGGTAAACGTGCGCGATAACGAGGCGCGGAACCAAATTTGGGCCCAAGAGAGTGGGACCAGTGAGAGAGCTTACCCGTCTGGGGTGAAGAATTAGGATCTGAAGATCTTTATTCGGTGGAGAGTAAGTACAAAGTTGCTTGGCGAGACATTCATGGAGCAGAACAATGTTGAGTGTTGGGAGTTTATGAAATGTGGTTGACGTAGATTGACTGCCTTGCAATGCTGGCGGTGTTGTGAGTGTACGAGAGGTGAGGAAGATAAGAATGGTGTCTTCTGCAGTCCTAGGCCTGGTACAAGTCCAGAATTCCAGAATAGCGAAGGACGACAAGAACTTTTTGTCCACATTTAATTTGTGATTCCTGCACCAGAAGACCGTTTGTTGCACCTCGCAGGCATTGGGGATCCAAACTCACAACGCTGCAAGTCCGGAAAATCTCACTAGTGTTTGAGGGAGTCGAGCCAGTTTGGGGAAGAAAAGTCACCAAAAGCTTCCCGAGGAGGGCAAGCGTCCCAAACACCAAAGGGACCGACTCTAAAACCACTTTAATCTTCATGGGATGTATGGGAAGTCTTTGCAGCCACATATCTGTATTTGACCGTAATGATGTCGGGCATTCAAGCTTCAAGGGCTAAAGATATGTCAGGGCGTTCCCAGATTTCCGTATGTATGTTTTTTTTGGAAAAGAACATGGACATTGGAGAGTGCGGGGAAAAGTTCTCCCTATCTGATGTCGACTGGACGCGATCAATCAGTGGCGGTCTGAACGGTTGGAATGACAAGGGCTATGGCTGGATTTTGGGCTCCGGGAAGAGTCCTGACGTAGAAAAAAACTCGCCCTAGCCTGAAGTTTGGCGTACGGAGCACTCCGTGGAGTCCAGTGAGAGGCGAGGAATACCAAGAAGACGGTAAAATACCCCTCGCCGGCCGTCTAATACTTGCAGAGTTACGTTAGTCCTTCTTCATGTCAATCAATACGCGATGGGAACCCTTGAGCGAGAGACCGACACGGAGAGATGCCGTTAACCGTGTCGTAGCTTATAAGGAAGTTGCCGGCGTGTTCACGCTAGCCAGGTGTGAATGTCGCGACCAAAAGGGAACCGGAGAGACAAATGGAGCCTGGGGAACCTTGGGAAGAGGTATCCGTATGTGACCCGAGTGAGAGAAAATAAAAGTGGGGCGCTGCCAGCTGCCTGTGGTTCGAACTTCTAAACAGTGAAGAGGATGTCAGGAACTGGTGGGATTGTTTCGGAATATCTCCGTCGTTTTGTTACCGACTCCGTGGAGGAAAGATGTGTCAGATGGTGCCCAAGGCATCTTTTGTTCGGAATATTCGAATTCCCCTAAAGTTTGTTAAAAATTTAAATGATGGCGGAAGATGGCCCTTGGGACCCCATGGAAGTTGATCTTACTAACGGACGTGATAACAGTTGATGGGAAGAAAGCCAAGAGAGGGCATTGAGTATGACTTGTGATTGTTGTGGCATACGTTGTGAAAGAGAGCGGAGGTGGGGCCGTGTGCCCGGAGCCGACGCCGGAGGATTGCAATTGCAATTCAAGTCCATCTTTGCGGTTTCATCTCTTCTTCAACCCTCCTTTCCTTTTCTTGTTCATATTCCCAACGTATTTCCTGCCATATTCCTTTCTGTTGTCTCTGTTTCGTTTTCGACAACCACCCCTATCCTTTCTTAAGCGCCTGATCTCAACAAACTCCCGAGAAATCGGCACAACAATCCTAGAGCTTGTCGAAAGCCACTCACAAGCTTCTTTTCAATCTTAACCCGCCAGCACCTTCGCTAGAGTGGTCCGCGACTACAATGGGGTCATGCATGTCAGTGCCTGCGGGTCTGGAGGTCTCTGAGCAAGATAAGACGATGCACAGAGAAGCAGAGAAACAGCTCAAGGAGGTTCGTTTCAATCACTCAATTTCACTTTGCACACTAAACCCGCCTTCTGCAGGCAAAGGCCAAGATGGCATCCCAGGTCAAGGTTCGTACAAACTCATCCGAGACAAGTGGCTTCAGGCATCTGAATCGTAACAGGTGCTACTCCTAGGATCAGGCGATTCGGGAAAGTCTACCATTCTCAAGGTACGTATCGTTTACCTTTTACTAGGACCCTTCTAATGAGCGCCATAGCAAATGCGTCTAATACACAAAGTACCGTTCTCGCCACAGGAGGTTGAATCGTATCGGCAATTGGTATTTGATAACATCACCCGGGGTCTGCGGTATCTACTCGACGCAATGGAAGACATGGATCTAAAGGTTTCGGAGAAAAACTTCCCTTATTTGGATCTTGTGGACGGTGCGAGGGATATTCGTGATGGAGAGCCATTCCCTTTGTCATTCTACATCCCCCTCAAATCGCTTTGGAATGATCCGAACGTGCAAAAGGCTTGGGGACGAGGGAACGAAGCAGCCTTACCAGAAAAGTTCGTCGACAACTTCCCTCCGCATCATATACTAACCGCGGGTGGCACACAGTTTACTATACTTCTATTCACATCTAGACCGACTATTCGATCGCGAGTATCAACCCACGGAGCAAGATATCATCAGATGCCGAGCACGGACGATTGGGATCACAGAAACGACATTTACGTTGCGAGACCACGAGATGCTTATGGTCGACGTCGGTGGGCAGAAGAGCGAGCGGCGGAAATGGATACACTGTTTCCAGGATGTGACGAGTATTCTCTTCCTGGTCAGTCTCAGTGGGTATGACCAGTGCTTAGTTGAGGATAAGGACGCGGTACGTCTATCCATCTATCATGCTATTGCCTTTTCCTGACTTGGAGCCCAGAACCAAATGCAAGACGCGATGACCATCTGGGACTCAATATGCCATTCACAGTGGTTTAAGCAAACATCGATTGTGAGCTGCTCCTTGACCCAATCCGTCAGGCATCTTGAACCGGTTGCCAGATTCTTTTCCTGAACAAGAATGACCTTTTCGAGAAGAAGATTCCTACATCTGACATCAAGAACTTCTTTCCCGTAAGCGACTCAATCAACAGCCTCGTACGATGGACCTTGACATTACGTCATCACTAGGATTTCGATGGGGAGCCAGGTGACATTCGCGCAGGCCGGGAATACTTCAAACGGCGGTTCGGGAGGCTCGCCCAGAAGGCTGGGCGATCAAAAGAGCGGGAAATTTACATCCAGTGCGTACCGGTCTCCTCTTTCGTTGCCTTTGAGGGTTGTAACCTTGGAAATGTGAAAGTATAACGACGGCCACGGATACTGCAATGCTTCGGGTCGTAATGGCTGCTGTCGAAGGTGCGTTCCGCCGCCGTTTATCCGATAAGGTTAACCTCGTGCTTATGGTTTTGTCTGCTTTCTACAGAGTGAGTGTCGGATTTCGTTGCCCTCTTTTGTCCTTCCCCCCACCCCCTTTTTTTTATCTTCTTGGACGATACCGTTCTCGTATTCGCTATTCGAGTTCAAACGTCAACCGTACGCTCAACGTCCTTTTTTGCTTTTTTGCTACAGCATTGTTCTGCGCTCGAACCTCGAGACAGCGGCGTTGATTTAGCCCTAGCTTTGGCTTGGACCTTTCACTCTTTCAAATCTAATTATCATCTATACACGATCTCCTTCCGCTCCTCCTTCTTTTTTTGCTTTATTGCTTATTTTATGCTTTTTGGTGGTTTGGTGGTGTTTTCTTGGTTTCTTCCCTCTTTCTCGAGCATTCCCTTGCTTTCTTTTCTCCCTCTCTTTCTCTCTGCATTTGTAATTCTAATCCAATAACCGAAACTCATACATCTGCCTTTCTCTTTTTTCCCCATCCATCCCACACTTGAACGTTGCCAAACCAATCAAATTAATGATTCTGCTTCTCCGCTCGGCGCCTCTACTGCACACTGAAATTATCACTCCGTCTCGGAACCGAAATCGAACGCTTCGACGCGCCAACCTCAATCCTCGCTACGCCGCTCTATTTCCGTCCCCGTTTCCGGTTTGGCGTTGACAGTGCGATTATCAGTAAGAATGTGAGTTCTTCACTTACTCGTCCCCAGCCATCTCGGTTCACTGGCTGATTGACGCGTGTCTTTTCCTTTCTTGCTACCCCCCCTCCCCCTTGCATTTATCTAGATCCGAACGATTATGCTGTGAACTGCGCGTCTCGACACACAAGTTAAAAACTCAAGCTGGCCTGACCATCCCCATCGCGCGCCTCCTATCCATTTCCATCTCCATCCAGACATGTCAATGATGTCAGTTGGACGACGACCATCATGTCCGCTACCAATTGCAATCCACAACTGTACATCGCCACCGCCACCACCGTCAACGCGTCGCATTCGATTCCTCCTCGTTCTCTTTTTTTTTTGCTTATCTATGGTACTTGCTGAGGGGGACGCAAAGTAAATTGTTCAAGTGTCAAATAACTTATGTATTCTGGACCTTCGGTCTTTTTTCTCCGTGCTGGCAGTGCAGGGTTGATTCCCTTTTGCTTTTTCTTATTCTTATTTCTCCGAGGATGATGATGTGGGGCGTTGTGTAAGGTTATCTGTGGAGGTGGCGGTGGGGTTGGTTGATCGATATGGCGAGGTTGGTCGAGCTACCCCTAGATACTTATGAGATACGTGAAGAAGAAGAAAAAGTGGTCTCTGATATCTTTCACCCCCTCACTCACTCCCTCCTTTCTTGTTTTTTTTTGTATCGTACCAATGCGTAATATGGGAGATGTATTATTGTCTTTTTTCAAATAATATTTTACGGCACCTACTCCCGCCTTTTCTTATCTTGATCCCCCACAAGCTGATTGTTTCGATGGCCATGCTTGACGTTTTGTGTATGAGCGCAATTGCACTCTATGTTTTTCCCATTGATATGTCGCGAGGTAATTTGGCGGTAAAATCCAGATTCCGGTGCAAGGTACGTTGGACGTATGCACAAGACAGTTCTGGGTGTCCATGGAGCGGGATAGGGTGGTTTTATTTATTGAAATAAAGACCATAGCCCAGATCTGGACTGGTCTATATATAATAAATAACCAGCAAACTAATCGATATCCCCGTATGAGCATATTTTCAGAGAGAGTGGTTGTAAGTCTGATTTAGAATAGAATGTTTGAGATGTTCTCCTTAAGGAGTGCGTCTAGCTCAACAACATTTTGATCTGCCCAGGCCGCTGTACGCCGCGTAAACGCTGGTAAGTACTTATGTATCGGGAGATACACAACGTTATGATTCTTCGGTGATTTAGTAGTCACCCGGTTCGTCCTGTTTCCATGCATGGGAATGACGGTTCGGCTGATCTTGGTCTCCAGGCACTGACGAGAGCGCAGGGATGGAAGATGAACAGGAAGCTCATTCTGGCTCGTTATGGTGAGGGATCAAATCTGGAGGGCTGCAGCTGATGGGACCTCCTCGTCAGAATGGTTATTGGCTACAACGATCATCTCGTCAGATGCACGATAAAATGATTGAAATATGAATATGCACCCAGCTTCGCCTAGCCAACCGTGTTGAAATCAAACAGGTTCACTGTCTTGGAGAGGGACTAACGTTAAAAACTGAGCGCTACTAGACACAGTCGCATTCTGAGCGTGCAGTTATGTAGTGTTTGAAGACTTTGACGGACCAAATTCTGCGTAAATTGTCCCCGTCAAGACCAAGAACTGGACATATTATTGATGTTGGGTGGTTCAGCGTAAGAAATCATTTGCATTCGTGCGGCGCGCCAGTTCTGGCGCCCAGCCTGGAATAAAAGCCGAGAAGTTTTGGCAAGGGGGTGGAAGTCGTCTGGTAAGCAGAAGAACCAAGACTCAAGGGAAGAACTAGGGCGGCGCACCGTCCCCGTCATAGACGGGTCGACGGACGGGTCTGACGGACAATTGTCCGTATCCGTTTGGGCCTGCAGAACATCCGTTTTCATCCGTCACATGCTCAGTAAAAACGAAAGTCGGGTGTTGGTCATATAGTAGTCACACCACTGCACGAAATTGTAGGACATGACTAAAAGCAGTGAATTTTACAAATTTTGACTACAAGTTGACTTCAAGGGGTATGCACCGGCGATTGCCGGCATATGGGGTAGGGAGGGAGGGGGGGTAGGTGGGGGCTTACCCAAATTAAAATTTTCGTACGTTATTTTGCCATTTAAGACCTTCCAGGAGATAGTTATTCATTATAGATTGCCTAACTACTCGATTTCTGTGGTCTGAGAGGCTGTGCAAGCGTTTTGTCTGCATTTGTCGTATTGACGTCAGTGGCTGTTCAACGATCAACAAAACATCACAAGCGCTTGCGGCTTAGCGCTTAGCGCTTATCTTTAACCTTCTTTCAGTAGTCGTTTCGTTCTAATGTTCTCTAGTTGAATGTCCATATGTCTCTGATAACAATAACGGTCCCCATGCTAGTGACTTGGCAGAAGTGACAGCTGGTGCTGTTGATCCGATAGCAATGTCTTCAAGTAGTCCTGGCATCCACCAAGTTGATGAGGCTGATTTACAAGCACCATAAAATACCGAGGAACTCAATATCAACGATGGTATGTCTCAAATTTATTGTTGAACTAATCTGACTTACTTTTTCGAAAGAAACCTCGCAAGAACCAGGAGCACGACCTCGTCGCAAGTGTAATCTGACCACGGTTGTACGGGAAATCATGGCCAATCATATTTGCGCGGATGAAGGATGCGAGACAGTAATTCAGGACCAAGATTTGCTTCATAGTGGTGCATGTAACCTTGTGGTAAGTGGTTGTATGCTTTTATTCCGAAAAATACAGAATAAATACTAAAATAATGGCAGTACCACTTAACTTGTCGTGGTCTTGTTGAAAGGCCCGCTGGAGGGTCATTTTGCGATGACGAGTGCAAGGCAAATGCTGGAGGTAGGGTTTTCGACACGCAAGCGTCGGCGTAGGGTGTGGATAGCTGTATTTGATTTGTAAACACGTGATTTATTTCCTTTTTAGGAAGGCTGGGGGAGGGGGGGGGGTGTCCATGAGTCCTTATCGAAATAAAACAACCCCGTGTACGGGGATTTTTTTCTGCATACCCCTTGGTTGACTTCACCACATCAGCAAGACCGCAAATTGTTTGGCGACGCTTGGCGTACTTGTTGAGCTTGGGGCGCTTGCCAAACATCCCAAAATCGTA
>KN838601.1:82312-100930 GCA_000827195.1 Laccaria amethystina LaAM-08-1 | reverse complement strand
TATACAATCCGCGCATACGAGAGGGTTTTGGGCTGTCAGACGGTGAGGGGACAGAGCGGTTATGGTCAAAACTTCGGAAACTCATAAGTATTACAAGACAATCAGCTGTAAGTACTCTTTCCAGCTGGCTTCTTTGTTACTGAACGGGGCCGTTCATAGAGATCACGGCGAATATGGATGCTTGATCGGCAGCTCATTTCCATCGGTGCTGAAATGCGGGATGACCTCGGCAACTGGCTTACCAAGCGAAGGCGCAACATCGACAAGCAAGAGCATCAAGCCCAAAAGATTCTCCATGACTGCGGCATTCCAGAGGTGGAACTGCGAAAGCAATGGAAAGATCAGCGGGCTGCACAACTGTCACTTCAAGCTCGTAAGTTCCACTTTAACAGTCTAGCTGATTCTGCTCACCTCTCGACGCAGATGCTCCCGCTCGACTGAAAAGGGAGCTCGATACAGTACTGATTCTACAGGGCGATCTCGACACGGTTGACAACGCCATCGATGCCCTCGCGACGACCAGTGACAATGTTCTATCCAAGATATCACTGTCAAGTCTTCGTGAAACACAAGAGAAGCTTAAAGAACAAGTGGAAGAGCTCTATGCCTCCTTGAACGTGCATGATTCTTTCCCTGAGCTCGCTAATGTTGATCTAGAGTTTGTCCGGATTCTATTGATGGCTCGAGACCTCAAGATCAACATCAGAAAATGAGCAATCGGTAGTTTTTTTGAATGGGATAAGCTCGATCGGGCTACAAAGGGGCGTCAACAGCCACTCGGTGAGTCCTTGAACCCCCAGTCACCGGAACCGGAAGGGACTGATTGTATCGCAGGCACGAAACTTCATCAATACACCATGAAGGCGATCAAAAAGCGGACGCCTGCCCTCTTGACGGCTATACGCAAGTTTAACAGCTATTGTAGCAGGCTCGCCGAGTTACACAACCCTGACTGGGGGATTCCACTTCCAACTGCCCTTCCAACAAAGCTTGATGAGCTGCGGGGGAATGGGAGCACCATTCTAATGGAGGACGTGTGGATTTCTCAAGCACCTGGGGAAGTTCCACGTTGGCTCGAGGATGTTGATGTGTGGGAGGGGATTCGGGCCATGCTCAAAATCGAGCGCTGCCACGAAGAACGTGTGAGAATTGGTGCAGAGGCCGACAATCTCTGTCGCTGGTTTGGTCGGGAAATGTCTGCTGTGGAGGTGGCTCTCGAATTGCCTTCAAGTATGTCCGCATTCACCCTCTCAATCTGCTGTAACTATCTAAACAGCTCTTTCCAGATGATTCCATCAAGATTTTATTACTACAACACCGAACGCGCATCAGGTCTCTCAAGGCTCAGTGGACGAATCCCATGGCCTCTAGCATTCATTTTGACACTCATCTGAAAACTGCTGTTGATGTTGCATCAATGGTAGCCCGCAGCGCTGGCATCGATGTACTCAAACCGGCTCCAACCACAGTCACGTGGCTCCAACCCCTCATTGACGACCAAATCAACGCTAACGGTCAGAACGACCTCGATGAAGATCCCGATGATGGTTCAGCGCCGGTTGAACTCAAACACTTCGATGGGGACGACGTGGTTGATAGCCTTGGCACTTTATTAGATGACTTCATAGAGGACGAAGGTGACCATGAGGATGACCATGCCACTTCTGCTCTGACGACACCCTCATCAAATTCTGCGATTGTTCTGAGATGGGAACCACTCATAAGTGACATCATTTGCACCGTATCATTACTCAACCGATGCATACATCACAGATTGGCGCCGTTCACGACACTACCTTGTTACAAGCGCTTCGGTTCCACACTTTTGGACCTCCTTCAATGAATCACACTCGGCGCCTGGTTCCATTGACTGAGAGGGGTGTACGCTTCGAGTTCTATCCCACCGACATCGATCGCCTGCGATCCTCTACGGCAATGCTCAATGATGTCTGCATCAATAGTATGGCAGCACTTCTTCAACGTCTTTGGTCACGGCCTGGCGATGTCAGTGAAGATCACAGTCGTCGGTGTGCTGTATTCTCCACATTTGATCTCTTGATGGCTCGGTCTGAAGTACCTCCCCGAGATATGTACCGCCGGACAGCAAAACTTGACTATTGGAAAAAGGACATATGGATACTGCCGATCCACCGCGCTACCCCGGAAAAGCACTGGGTAATGTGTGTTATCTGTATTTGATCTTGCGAGCTGTTCCTCTTTGACAGTCTTGCGGACTCATCACCGTGGAAACGAGAGATGAACGTGTGTATCTGATTATACATTTCCCTTGTTTTTTTCTCAATGGAAAGATAGGAAATCATGTTGCTTGTCAGGGGGCTTGTTCTCGGGGCCAACCTAAATGGTCATAGCCTTCACGTTATCACTGAAGAAGGATGGATTGCAAGGCCTCTCGTCACTATGGCTGTCCAGAGCGGGCCAGTCAGTTGTGGTCTCTGGGTTGTGGCGGCGATAGCTGCAGTGTTGAGGGGTTATCTAGTCACGGCGCTGACTGAAGACGATATGTTGGAGCTGCGATCACTAATTTACCGTCACGTACTATACCTACCATCAGCAACATAGTCGGTATGTAGACAATGAAGTCATCGTTGAAGCATTTACTACGTCTGGTACATGAACCTCTTGGCTAAGTAAGTAGCTTGGAACGACAATAGGCCAACCATAGCCTGGCAGAGTAACTCCTCCAACCAGACAATAACCTGTGTTGTCTCTCGTGACATTCCTTCTGCCTTTTCGAGCGCTGTCCCGACCCCATCTACTTGCAAGATCTCAGCTTCATAGCGCCGGAATAATGACTGATGCTTTGAAATGACATGGATATGTCTCGAGATGTCGGAGTGATTGGTGCTGCGGAGGTATTGTTGAACCACTGCTTCGACATAATCGGTGGCTCTCCCACTGTAGTGGAGCCTGAGCGCAACTGTTTGATGGTCCACTCGATCGAGCCAGTAATGGAGTGGAGATCTAAGATATGAGATGTTATCGTCAGAAGTCAAAATGAGGGGCAACTAGGGATGATTTACTTCTTCTCTAGGAAAGTTTCTTCTCGGAGAGTGCTGCGGGCACTGTGACGAGCCATGGAGTGAGACCTAAAAACTGTGAAAACACTGCCAAGTGATAAAGTTGCTGTGTTGTCGTACCGTTCAGTGATCAACACTTTTCTTTTTGCAAGTATGGATCCTTTATTTCTATTGAATGTCAGAGGCGGTCAAAGTTTCAATGGAGGGTCATCATACTTTTGATAGTGGCGTGCATTGCGGAGTTTTTTGGCCGCTTTGTGTTGCTCAGGGGTGTGGTGTAACCTTGGATGGCCCATGTGGAGAGTCAAGGAAGGGTTATAACGTGAATCCAAGCAAGGTTTCGCTTCACAGTCAGACTTTTACTCAAAATTGAAATCTTACACTGAAAGCCTGCATTAAATGTTTCTATAAGGAAGAATAACTATGTCAGAGCAATTTCCGGGTCATTTAGAAGCGCCTAGTGACCAAGAACACCTTTAAATGCGAAGTCTTATGTTGTTGACGATGGTTTGTTTTTCCGGCAAAAGCGTTAGCCGGTCAAGCGAGTTGAGTGCAAATTTTCAAATACCATGCTCAACAACATGAACCCTTGAAAGAAAAAAACATCCAAATGGTTGAACCTCAAACCTCCCAAAGAATTCCAGTGGTACTACAACACAATGATTTCACCACCAATCAACCAGGACAGACACTTTTCCTTGGTATTGATTTTTTACTTGAGCTTGTAAATTTGACAACTTAGCCCAATTACTCAAAAAAAAAAAGGATGAACATCTCTCTTGTCCAAGGGAGGACTAGAACCTCCAGCTTCTTGAGCTCTGCCTGAGTGATTTATAATACCCACAACAACATGATTTCACCAGCAACCAATGACCTTCCACAAAACTTTTTGACACAAAAATTTGTATATGACCTCCTAGTTCTAATCCATTCAAATTTCCCTTTTTTCTGTTAAGAAAACATGAAGAATTGAAAGAATCCCATTTTTCAAGCTGTCACGCAAGGTCACACTTGTCCAGCCAAATCTTGTGACGATCAGTGACTGCCGACTCATAGGGTGCGCCGAGGTGCTGGTAGGGCATAGTATCTACTATTGACCATCACGAAACTATCTATTAGTCATGACTCGGCACCACTCAAACATGAACTCTCAATTCTAAGAGTATGTGTCCAGGTCGATTAGTGGTGAAATCATCTCATTAACATGTCAAAACTGCAATGTAGCTATGAGAAGCGGGAGGTTCGAATCCTCACCAGGACACTTATAAGCCATTATTCAATTTTGGCTGTACTGCAACCGTCGACTCCATGAAGTACGTAAATGACTTGGTAAGGTCAATAAATGTCCTTGTTGATTAGTGGTTAAAATTGGGTTAAATCATCTGATGTACACATCAGGCTCCGGAGGTTCGAATCCTCCCTAGGACATAGAGGTCTTCAATGTTTTTGCACACCAACTGGCAACACCATGTAGGCCCATGTTTTCGGTGTGTTTCTGTGCATGGCATTCAAACTTTGGACTACATTGATCCTGTCCCCGGCTCATTGAATTCATACTTTGTTTTATTATGTACATACTTGCGTATACGAATCAATACACGTTAACATGGACGACGACGAACGAACGACCCCCTTTATGGTTGATAAACATTAATCCTATTCATATTCACCCCGAACGCCGGCCTCTCCAACTCAGGTCACCGGAGTGACACATGGAATGGTCGCAGAAAGCGTCGTCTTGCCTGCGCGATATATACAAACGGGACGGGATGCGTTCCTTGGCTTGTTGAACCCTCTTGGGGTTTCGAGAAGTGAAATTCGAGAAAGATTGAAATGGTGAAAATTACCTTGGGCTAGCCTGGTTGATTTGAGAATGAACTTGTGCTCGTCGAGTCGAGATTCAGCCTGTGCTCGTAAGGTGGCCAAAATGAGTCGGAGAAGAAGAAGATCGATACAAAGGCACAAGTGGGCACGAGCTTTGAAATCAATTAGAGTATAGATCGAATTGCAAGCAAGATATCAATATCAATGCTTAGAATTTGAACGCCGAACAACTAGCCCTATACACGGTGCGCAAGGTGTGACACCGACCCAGAGGGCCAATCCTGTACATAGTAAGTGCAAAGACCTGCGGCAGCGCTAGGATCGAAGTCGAGTCTGAGGGGATTCATTGAATCATGAAGAAAGCCGCAAGTGTAGAGGCTCAGAACCCTGAAAGCTGCGTGTGCGTGGAGGCAGGTGGGGCCAAGTTTAATGTTCGTGATAGGCAGGAGATGCGGACAGGATGACGATGTGGAAGTGTGGAGTGGTCCACTCGTGACACTTCCCTTTTGTTCTTATTCTTTACATGTGCTGGTTTTGACAGTTTTATTTTATTTTTTTTAGTTTCTTTTTACTTTTCTTTAGGTTATAAAGAAGAAGTTCAAATGTTCAAAATCGATTCTTTTTGTTGTGCGCTTCAACGCGAAGGTTGGCTAGGACTTTCTTCTTTGTACGCCTTGATTTTCTTTTTTTTCTCTTTTTTTTTTTTTTTTTACTTGTTTATTTATGACAAATCCTCTCGAGTTCAATGTTGAATCTTAGGACTGGACGGTAGGGTAGAAGCGTCGACGGCTGTGAAGCCCGCACTGAGGGGGTGGTCGCGTACGCAAATAGGCCTCTCTCAGCGTCGATTATCTCCCCGAGTTATTCCCAGTCCAACGGCTCGGCGGAGATACTTGCCGGGATGCTTCAAAAACTATTTTTACTTTATTCTTTCGACGTCTTTCTTTCTTTAGAACATTTTTGGACAGGCAGCACGCGAGAACGTGCAGATGCCTCGTGATAATTATTTTTGTACTTAAAGGTGTCCTCCCACCTCGCGAATGGAGTATCATCTTCTTTCCTTTCCAAGTTTTCCTCCCCCTCTCCCTCTAAGATTTTAAGACTTTCAAAAACGACGACTACATAAGATTTCGAAATACTTCGATTATTCGATATACTCCTTTACGCTTCCGTCTACGAGAAGTTTTGATGATACACGCGTACAGACGTTTAGATGCGCACTCTCATGGTTGTGCTTATAAGTGTTCTATCTACGCACTCTTACACGTTGATTACGCTAAGTACTCCTTTCGTCTTTTCTTTGTTCCTTTTCATGCGTTCGTTTCTCTTTCCCCATTTCGGAGGTAGACGACCAGTTGCTGTCTCCTGTAGTTGAACTATCGTTCTTCCACAACGAGATTCAGGAAGGATCTGATGGAGGAACGGGACTCAAGGAAGGCAGCCAAAAAAAAACTTGTTGAAAACAAGCAAGGAATTGAGTTTGGTCATACATCACAATCAGCGATATCAGCGTCACCAGAAGAAGAAGCAGATCGTCCAAAGTCCGAGCTCCAATAGAAACAGAAAGCATAAAACCATGGAATTCCCCATTCTTGGCGGTCGTGATAGGCGGCAGTAGATTTCAGACTAGCAGAGGCTGGGTAGGGCTCCGCCTTCAGCCATCATGAATCCGCAAGCTCATAAGTCATCGGCTGTTCATGTTCATGTTATTGAGGGGAAAGTTGGGAATCCGAAGGAACGAGGTGAACCAGGGTGTGGAGTAGGAGTGCGCATGGTGGAGAAATGTGTTTCATTGACAGCCAATTGCAAGCCTGCGCAAAAAGGAGAATATGATTTGTTGAACCCATGGGGCACCACTAGAGCAGCCGTCGTGTCGCGAAGTGCTTGGCTAACTTTTCAAGATTGGATTTACTGGGTTGGGCCGTACGGAGAGTTACTTGAAGGCATTGGTATGCTGCCATGGAACCTGTGATTGGTATTTCATTCGAGTAGGTTGAAGTGGTGCTGTTTAAATTTCGTTGAGTACACAAGAAGTAAGAAGCGAAGTCGACCTCGTTCACAGGAGACGATCTTTGGAGCCCACATGAACCACTCCGTGGATACGCATGCTGCGTGATGAATGGTGTCGCCTGAGCATATGCCACACCCTCCGAGTCCCAGGTCCCCCATCCGAAGCGCGATATTTCGCTCTTGATGTGTCGAAGAACTTGAATCGGTGCCTGGTTTATATATGAAATGGGATCGTAAGAAATCACAGGCTTCCTGTTACGACTTTTCCTTCCAAGTTCACAGGCAGGGCCCAGGTCAAGCTAGAGTCGGGCTCCGAAGGCTGAAGTAAAGGGGAATTTATTCGGAATAAACCAAGGGGAGAGACGGCGTGACCTGTGACCCTCAGTAAAAATGAAAGTCAAGTCAAGTCATTTACTTCTCACAAGAAGGTCATGTGAAGTCATGTTGTCAGTTCGAAGTCATGTGGCGCTCAGGATGGATTTGCTAAGATTTCACGGCCTGACTGAAGTGGAGGGATAGTCACTTACAAGTCATGTTGTAGTCTAGTCCTCGTCATCTGAATTGCTATCACCTGTATTGCCCCCGTCCTTGCGTCCTTGAGGATGTGAAAGAACACAATTTGCCTTTAAGTCTGTTGAAACTCCGACATCAGGTGATCACGTTGAATTTCGAGTCAGTGAGAAAATTTCTCGTTCTTCCCAAGTTCTTCCTTCCCACCACGTCTACAAGAAGCGCAATTCATATGTCGATGAAAGGCCTCCTCCCTCCTGCAATGAACACCCTCCTCCCTCCCTCGACGGACAGCCTTGTCTCTCGACGAACGGTCTCCTTGCTCGATGAACAGTCTCCTTGCTCAACAAACGAACGGTCTCTTCCCCTGTATCTTAGACTTGCTGGCCTGAGGCCTCCTCCCTACATTGACAAAGGATCTCCTCGGCCTCCCCCCTACCTCGACAAATGGTCTCTGCTCTCCTTTGACAAATGAACGACCTCCTCTTTTCATATGAAGATGCTGCTCGAGGTTTATGATTTGGAGATGAGAATTTGGACTTGAGGTGTTTGGAAGGGGTGTATATACAGCACTGTCAGTAGGCTTGGGGAATATATGATTTGACATTTCCGTGACTCTGACTTGACTGTTGCCTGACGCTGTGATGAGAAATACTTGACTAACAATGACTGGAATGAGACTGATACATGACTATAGCATAACTGTTTTCTGACTTTTATTTGACTATGACATAACTATGAGGAGATGACTACATGACTACCAAATGACTGTATCCTGCATATATTTGGCATCAGGAGAGGAGACCACACGACTTGACATGACTTGGTGAAGTCAACTTCAAGTCAAAATTTTGTAAAATTTACTGCTTTTAGTCATGTCGTGCACTGGTATGACCAAGGGGTACCCGGGATCTGAATGCCGGACCGGGGGTTGGGTGGTTGGTTCGGCCGTCAGGCTGCTAATTTTTTTTTTGACCTACCCATTTTTTGGGCGAAAAATGGCTTAGAAGCACCCCACAAGCCACTAAGCCATGTTTCATGCTGCAAAACAGAAGGAAGGGAGCAACAATTGAAATTTGAGCATATATGCAAAGATAAGATTATGACTACAATTAGATCACGGTCACGCTGTAAAGTAAGATCTGTGGAGGAAGAATGGGTCAAAAATAGTACAATAATCCTGCAGAATACATCAAGAACATCAAAACAGTCTTGCGAGGCTTGTGGGACGTTAAGGGGAGCGCGGGGAGGGAAAATCGCACGGCGATGACATCATATTTCCTAATATAGAAATGTGCCTGATTACGTTGGCCGGTTGGTTCAACGAAAGTCCACTAAAAAAAATCGGAACCCCAGGTGCAATTTTTTAATTTTCGGTACCCCTTGGGTATGACTACCATATGACCAAGACCCGACCAATCGTTTTTACTGAGCGTGACCTGTGACCACATGGTAGCCAAAAACGACTGAGCACCAAGAAGTTGAAGCTGGCATCTCTTCACTACCGACGGCCTTGGACTTGTTTCTTTTCTCTCCTGCTGGTACCCATATACATCCGTGTACATGCATAAAAGCGCTGCGGGGAAGATGGAGTGGTTTATCGTTTCCCCTTCCTTCCTACCCAGCGGCTTCTCCCTCCCGGCGACACCATCCGACTCTGGTTGAACTAGAGCTAAGCAGAGATACGAGAAATGGCCACTACGCCAATGCCAACGCGTAACGCCCGCCAGATCGCAGTCTCTCTATCGTGGTGCTTCGCCGTCATCGCCGTGTCTGTTGGCTTAAACTCCCTCATCCAGTCGAATCAGCCGCAGAGCCGCTTGAAGAAGTTGGCTACGCCCCCTACAGTTGTTAGTATTGATGTGCATGGTTCGTCGTCGTTTTCTTTCTCTCCTTCCCTTGTCAAACAAAGACGCTAACCCCCCGTGCTACCGCAGACATATTCGACGTCGGAGTCCTAGAAATAACAGCAACAACAGTCCTCACATTCAACTACATCGTTCCCCCCCTCCTCCTCCCTTCCTCCCCGTCCCCTTTCGTATCCCGCCTCCGAACCCTATCAACAAAAACCCTCCGCGTCCAAGCATATTCCCTCTTCTTCTGCTGCATCGTCCTTTTGGCAGCAATGATCCCATTCATTTTGTTCTATGCTACCCGCGAGGCGGTCGTTAGGGCCTTTGTGGGGACGCTCGAGTTGCCTAAGGAGGTGGTTGAGAAGGTTTCGGCTGCCAGTGGGAGTTTGCCTGTGTATAGTAAGATTGATTATAGCGAGTTTTTCTCTTTCATTTTACCTTTCATTCCTCTCTTTCCTCTTTCCCTTTCCCCCTCTTTCCCTCCCCCTCTCCCTTCCCCGTCTCCCCCCTCTCTTCTCCTTCTCCCCTCCCCCCATCTGCGTCTCCGTCATAGTCCCTTCTTTTCCCCTCCACCCTCTTCCTCTTCCTTTCCCTTTTTTCTCTTTCAGCACTCCGTTACTTTTACTAATGACACACGAACCCCGCAGTGAGACTAATAGTCATCTTCGCATGGTTCTCACTCTTCTTTACCTTTATCGCCGCGGTTGTCTTGCTCAAAGCGGACAAGGTGGCGCGTGCTGTTGCCGTTTTGAATGCTAATGTGGAGACGAGCGATGGGAAGGAGAAGGTCGATGTTTGATGAGGCGATACGATGTCGATTGTTGGGGTTCATGCAAGCGATTGATTGGCGGGGTTGTCGCGTCGGTTGGGTGATACGGGTTCTCGGGTTTGGCTGTTGTGCAGTGAATGCGGGCTACGTGCCACGTTCCTAATACCAAAGTTAACACGACGGACGACGATTTAAAGCATATATGTATGTGCATTTGTACGTACTACGTACCATTACCATTACGCTCGGATTAGTAGTAAGATTCGAGGACAAATGATGATCCACGCTTCTTTCAAAGACCTCTTCTGTAGCCTTTCCGAGTCTCCTTCCCTCTTTGTGCTCCTCCCCTCACGTTTCCGGCTCTTCTTTTGTTCACCGTCACGTTCTGAATCTTCCACTCGTTCCCGTTCGCATCGTTCCTCCACGGCCCACGCCCATCGGGGTGGCACAATGGACGTCCCTTCCAAAACAGTTCCATAGGCCATAAGTGAGGGATGCTGGAACGGTGGGCGTCGTGCTGCCCCACTTTAACCCGTAAACGTAAATACTCAGTCGTCTGGCCAAACGTTCAGTTGCAAAAAATGTTCCTTTGGCCTCCCATTTCAGAGCTACGTCAAGCAGAACCCGTTCGCTAGTCGGCAGAGGACATAATGATATTCCGTTCATGATCTTACAACGAGATCTGGCACCCGGCTTTTGTCTTTGTCAATTGACGCGTAAGTAAACTGGAAAAGACCCCCGATTACCATATGTAAGTGACTTCAAGCACAATGACTGCCACTTACCGATCATGGAAAACGCGTTCGGTGGTTAATTCCTTCAAGCTCATAAGTGCTATGTATCTCGTAAGGATAAGCATCAGGCTAACAAGATGGATCATGAGAACAAGGGAACAACGTACCTTGGCAACACATATCAATGAACTCTGGTTTGTAGTAGCGTTGAGTTGGGTGAAAGACGTAGAGCGAACCCATGCGTGTCTTTGCTTATCACCGGATGGCTCTAGTGTGCTGTAGAGAATTCGACATCGTCGCTGGGAAATGTGTTGGTCACACGTCACAGGAGTCACTGTGACAGAGAACTCCAAAGACCAGCTTCAAGGTCGATGTGGCCTTCTTGACGACGGTGGTGCAGTCGGTTTTCGTGGGCTAAAGAAACCTTGGGTGGTAGTCGTCGTGTATCAGGGCCCCGAAAAGCCCTCCCGCACCATTTCGCCTCGTAACAGCGACCACATACGCTGAAAGATTTTGCTGTGAGAAAAAGCCGCAAATTGAACTTCAACTTGTCCCCATGTTGGTTGTTGACCACGGCCAGGTGAACGATCATAAAGCCCGTTGCAGGTGTTGCGCATCAAGCGATGAGGTGTGTGCATCCGGATAAACGTGTTTCTCTTTGAAGTCTGTGTGCTATGGCGGCGGCCCGGGTACTTCAAGCTTTCCCTCGCTAGACCACTTCCTATACAGAGGTTTCAGTGCGAAACGACTCGAGCCTGAACATGAAGCTTACTATGACTTAACAATTAGTCACTGCCGAAGAGTGTGTGATAGCACAGAGAAGTACCTTGGATGATGAGCGCTCATTACCAGTGGGCTCCAGTCCAAACCGTTACGAGCGTCATACCATCACAAAGCCCACTCTTGCCTACTTGAAGAAATTAACGTAGCCTGTGGCTTGTGGATGGCAAACGGCAAGTGTTCAAGTTGTGCGATACAATCCGTGACTTTTAGACTTGATAACGCCGTACATAGCAGTCGTCAGACTTTCGAGATGAGCTGAATTATGAAGCGGCCTTTGTATTTGGCATCATTGGTAAGTGCTGAGTAAAGTGTTGGTAAGTTCACAACGTGTGTTTGAGGACATCTGAGCAAGTACCTCAGCTTTCCAACCCACCCCTGGCACCGATGAAAGTCGATTTTCTGGCCCCCACGTAACGCGAATGATCAAGGGAGAAAATAATTCGCCCTTCGACATTTAAATAGTCTCATCAATTGACAAGGAGAGCAGGAAGACGCCCGAGAGGAATATTGGGCAAGATATAATCTAAAAACGGTTCACATGAAAGCTCAAGGAACACCGATAGGAAACAACATACACGGACACGAAAACTGATTGGTTGTAAACTCGGACTCCTCAATGGTCTCTGCCCTCAATTTCTGGGCTAAGATTTTCCGGGGTTTCCCACCTCTTTCCATGCAATTCAGAGCTGAGCCTTTCATACCTCGTCAGGAATTTGCTGGAAATTTGTTCAACGACAAGCGGAGCATGGAGAACGAGACACGCGTGGTTGTGGTTGTTGGTGGCGAGAGACAAGTGACTTTGTAATCATCATCACGCTCGTTGAACTCGACCACAACAATCACTCGCCGAACTCACTGCCAGCTCAATCACAATGCTCTTAAAAGTGATCTTGTTGTTATGACGTGCAAAAAGCGTTGCGGAGCAAGAGATGTGCTATGTAACTTATCGTTCCCCTGTCTCTCTCCGGTCGATCTGAGAAATGGTCATTGCAACGACACCAATGTCAATGCGTAACACCCACCTGATTGCACTCTCTCTCTATCATGGTGCTTCACCGTAATCGCCGCGTCTATAGGCCTAAACTCCCTAATCAGTCGCAGAGTTGCTTGAAGAAGTTGGCTACGCCGCCTACGGTTGTTAGTATTCATGTTCATGGTGACTTGTCTTTCTTTCTTTCCCGTAACTCCCCATTTTACTCCAGACATATTCAACGTAGGCGTCCTAGCAACAATGGCATCAACACTAATCTCCGTCCTCACATACAACTACACCCTTCCCCTTCCTCCCCATCTCCTTTCGTTTCCCGCGTCCCAACACTACCAACAAAAACCCTGTGTATCCAAGCGTACTCCCTTTTCTTCTGCTCCATCGTCCTCCTTGCGTCAACATGCTGTTCCCCACCCGCGAGGCGGTCGTTCGCGCGTTCGTGGGGACGCCCGAGTTGCCTAAGGAGGTGGTTGAGAAGGTTTCGGCTGATAGTGGGAGTATAATATTAAGATTGACTACAGTATGTCTCTTCCCTCTCTCCCCCTTTCCCGTTTACTTTTACTAACGTTCGAACCCACAGTCAAACTAGTAGCCATCTTCCCATGGTTCTCACTTTATCGCGGCGGTTGTCTTCTCAAAGCGGACAAGGTGGCGCGGGCTGCTGCCATTTTGAATGCTAATCTGGAGACGAGCGATGAGAAGGCAAATTTGGAGGCGAGCGATGAGAAGGAGTCGGAGTCGCGCCTTGAGAAGGGCGATGCTTGATGGGGCGATGGAGCGTTGATTGCAGGGGTTTGTGCTGGCGTTTGTGGTAGGTCACTTTTTTTTGACTTGTTGGCTTTTGGACGTTGGGCGCCTTTCATGAGGTTTTCGCGTTTTTTCGACGCTGGGTTATGATATACATAATATATACCAAAGCACGACGGTGACAGCGACATGTTTGCATTTTGTATGAGCAGTACTACATACCATTGCCCTCAGATTAGTATTTATGAGTTGAGGAGACGATGTCAAATATATATCTGACTCAGATCTACACTTACTCCTAGTTAAATGACGTCTCTCGTTCAGCCTTCGTCTCCGTGCTCCTCCACCTCATAGCGCTTCTTCGAGCACGATGACTGCCGCTTGCTGATCTTGTCACATGCGTTCATTGATTGATTCCTTCGACCTCATAAGTGCTATGTATCTGGTCTGATAAAGATGAGCATCTGACGCAATGAATTATGAGAACAAGAGACATACCTTGCGGAATGCATATGAGCAGAATCTGGCTCACTGGTTTGTAGCAGCATCGGTTCAAGATTGGGTGAAAAACGGTCACGTGTCACATGTCACAGGAGTCAGAGAGATCTTAGACCACACGAATCTGGTCTTGATGTGGCCTTCTTTACGCTGGTGCAGTCGAATTTCGTGGGGCAAGGAAACCCTGGATGATAAGCGTCGTGTATGGTTCTGAAGAGCCCTCCCACACCATTTTGCCTCGTCACAGCTACCACACATGCTGAAATGGTTTTGTGTTGAAAAAGCTGCAAGAACTTCAACTTGTCCCCATGTTTGGACCGCAGCCAGATCAAACGAACGTAAAGGCCGTTGCAAATGTTGCGCGTCAAGTGATGAGGTATGTACACCCGGATAAATGTGTTTCTCTGTGAAATTTGTGTGTTATGGCGGCGGGGAGAGTACTTCAAGCTTTCCCTCGCCGGACCATTTCCTATACAGCAATTTCAGTGCGAGACGACTCGAGCCTAAGTATGAAACCTGCCATGACTCATATGTGCGCACTAAGCCTCATTCACCAACTTCTCGTTGCAATCTTTGAGAAGACAATACC
Source organism: Laccaria amethystina LaAM-08-1 (assembly GCA_000827195.1). NCBI lineage: Eukaryota > Fungi > Basidiomycota > Agaricomycetes > Agaricales > Hydnangiaceae > Laccaria > Laccaria amethystina. Next base: position 86,587 of record KN838601.1, on the reverse strand, counting down.
CCCTACCGCAACCTGCACTTCTTCGGTTCTATTGCAGCCATGCAGGGCTGACTCTAGCGGCCAACGCCAAGTTCCTGGGAGTGGGCATTCCCAGGTGCGATCGTTGACCTGTCATCCCAAGTAACATCTTGCTGAAGGGCAAGTGTTCGCTATTTATGTAGTATGTTGCCAGCTGACTCGAAGAAGCCCTAGCGAAATGGTGGTACTCACCTTGGAAAACAGTCAACACGTAAAGTTCTGAGGCATAGCTTTATGGTGAACATGAACCATATGAAGGCGGCGGTAGAGGGCATTGGGTGACTCCATCATGATTCAGTGTTGCTTGCCACACACTGACACCGTCAGCTATGGATGGTAGCCCTACATAATCGTCGCTGCCTCAAATGGCGGTATGTAACAAGAAAGCAAGGGTCATTGGAGAGCTATCAAATAAGAAAGATAAATTGGAATAGACGTTGATGAAAGTCGGCTGAGGCGAATGCAATACTAAGACAAACACAGTTCGAATCTAATGCCAGAAAAACAAGCTTCCGCTGCTTCCCACTTGCACCTTAACGGGAACAGTCAAATACCATCTTTCGACAACAGGCACATTTTTATGCCGGGGACATTTCTTGCTGGCCGCCGGAAGCGTTAGGTCGTCCTTGAAACCATCCTTTGAAAAGTTTCACGTTGTCATCATTCGCAAGCTGAACAAGCGGGACGACTATCAGGAACATCACAAGTGTTTGACCAAACGTCCAATCGCTTTCCTGAACATCTGAATCCTGGTTTAGTAGATGTTTGTTGTTGTGGATCGTTAGTTCGGTAGTTGCAACGAAATATGCTTGCACCAGGAGAGTCAAGCTTACAAATTGTGCCAAATCCTTGCGGCTGCTTGAAGTCGGTTTTAAAATTCGGAGTAGGGATGATTGCGGGGAGATGCGGATCGAAAATAATCGACGACAGCCCATGATAATCCCAAACTCCAAACCCCCAAAAATCGCGATATTTATGAGTGGAAGTAGACCGATGATATAAAGCACAATGGAGGCGGTACGGAGAGAGTGGGAGGTGACTGGAATGGGGACAAAGATGCTGAGTGTCGTGAGATTAGTGAGATTTTCGCACTCGCTAAAGTGATGAATCGTGAACCAGACCCAGACACCGAAGGCCGAGAAGAGGGTGAGATGCGCAGATGCTAGAGCGGCCATGATCCAATCTCGCTGAAGAAGGTCGAGCACTTTCTCACCACCTCGTATCTGCTTGACCACCTTTCTCATCTTTCTCCTCGCCTCCCTCTTCCTGACAGTGTCGGGAACCCCGAGAAGCTTCCGAAGCCGGTATTTGTCTTTAGTGACAATCTGGGTCAGCTGGTAGAGGTTATGACCCGCCCCCAAAAGTGCAGATAGGTCCTGTATAACATCCTCGAATATCTCTTTACTCCACTGAAACCTCTTCGTCTTCAATTCAGATATCAGTGCTGTTCTTATCCTTTCTGCCCGGGACCGTACTACCTCCATGATTTTTTGATCCTCTTCAGTGAGCTTCTTTTCGGAAGGCGCCCTTCTCCGAGCCACCACAGACTCTACGGAGCTGTATAACAATGCCCACATCACCCCCACCTTCTTTCTGAAAGTACGCTCCTCATCCAAGTGAATCTGTGCGATGAGCGCAAACTGGAAGAAAATCAATGCACTGGTGTTGTTTATCCAGCTGAGATTGAGGACAATGATCGCGTGGTAGATCGACAATCCAGCTGTCCTGGCCTCAATAATTGCGGAAAAGAGCAAGGCGCAACCGGGCAACAGGATACCAAGGTAGATCTGGTGTAAGCCGGTTAATGTGTTCTCGCTGATATGTTCCCCGAAGATGATGATGATAGGTTGGACAAGCGTTAGAACCGCTTGCGCATAGATGGCTGTACGAACACCAATACCAGAAATATCGGGTTTGGGCGTAATCCCAGTGCAGTTCTCGGCCGACATGCTAATGGTAGAGGGACACGAGGATCGACCTACTTTTGACGTCTGGCATGGACCAACCTGGAAGGCGTGACTTGGCCCTCCGCGCCAGGCCTGGCGCTTTGGTGGCGTCTACAGTCGCAGACTACTGCCGCGAGTAGCGTTGGCGGGAGCTCCACGGCAGATTTTCGATTTTCGATTTTTCATTATGAATTCATGTGGACGAGGACAACTCATGAACTTGTCATGAACTGGGAGCAAGGGGATAGGAACTTTGAAAATTGCACTCAGGGGTAGGAGTGAAATTCACGTCAAATGCCTGATTTTCATACTCAAAAAATCAAAAATGCACTGCAGGCTGAGTTGAGGCGAAAAACATAAAATGGGCTGCAACGGACCATTTTTTATGTGCGGACAAAATTTGACTTTTTAGGCAAGGGGTACCGAAAATTAAAAAATTGCACCTGGGGTTCTAATTTTCTTTTAGTAGACTTCGTTGAACCAACCAGCCAACTTAATCAGGCACATTTCTATATTAGGAAATATGATGTCATTGCCGTGCTATTTTCTGTCCCCACCCTCCCCTTGACGTCCCACAAGCCTTGCAAGACTGTTTTGATGTTCTTGATGTATTCTGCAGGATTATTGTATTATTTGTGTGTTCTTCCTCCATCAATGGGCCAGACCTTTACAGTGTGACCATGATCTAATCATAGTCATAATCTTATCTTTACATATATGCTCAAATTTCAATTGTTGCTCCCTTCCTTCTGTTTTGCAGCATGAAACATGGCTTAGGGCCTTGTGGGGTGCTTCTAAGCCATTTTTCACCCCAAAAATGGGTAGGTCAAATTTTTTTTTAGCGGCCTGATGGCCAAACCAACCACCCAACCACAACCCCTGGTCCAGCATTCAGATCCTGGGTACCCCTTGTTTTTAGGCTTAATTTTTTTTTTCGAAAATGGCAAGAAAATGGTTCCCAGTCTCTCAGCCAAAGCACAATTTAAAGGAAAAAGCATGGGAATATTTTGCCCACCAAAAATCAGGCACTTTATATGGATTTCACAGGTCTTCCACAGCTTCTAATTTCTTTTAGTAGACTGTCAAAGTTGAACCAACTGGAAGGAAATAGAGGGCTCTCTTGTCTGGAACATCCATGTTCCTGGATTTTCCCACGTAGTGGGGGAGCAGGTCGTCATTGCTACAATGGCTGCCTGTGTTGAATACAAGCCCCACAGACAAGTAGTAAGTGCTGAGAGCCCTTGTTGAGCTATATGGCCTCTCCCGTTGTGCAATCCACAGTGCAAGCCAACCTAGCCCGCCGAAGCACTCTCTGCCGTTAATGGCGCTGATAGCCCCCCAAACCAAAGGAGCATGCGTGCCCCAGCTGATTGCCCGAGGGTCGCCCGACCTCTACCTGCCTGCATATGTACCATTAGCCACCTTAGTAGTTACTGCCCTTGGAAAACACATTGAACGTCGACGAGCCCGATACCCAAAACCCTTAGCCCTGGACCCTGCAAGGCTGACATAAATGAGTCTAGAATAGGGCTGGTGCACCACCTCCCTTAAGTGGACCCAAAGACCCTGTGTCTCAAAGATTGACAGGCTGCATCCCTGTGAGCTATACCGGACATGCCAGCCTGCTATATATAATATTGGGTGAATAACCTTTGGTGCTACAGTAACCCCCCTCCTCACCCCCTGCTGGACTGCCGCCCTGCAAGCAAGATGTCGCACTCTAAAGGCAATGGATAGCTGCTAAGCCCCTGCTGCCCTACCAGAAAAGGGTAGTATATATAACCACCCACCTTCTAATGTCAGTGCAGTTGCTGACCATAGCCCTTAGAAGACGTAATGGTGCCTAACCCTTAAGAAAATGGTTCCCCCACGCAAGTCGGGTGCTCGTCCAGATGCTTAAAAGTAGTGTTTTAAGGTCCGGTTCAGTCCGGTTTTTTGCGCCCAAAACGCGCAACCGTGGACCGCAACCAGTCCAGGACCGTCCCAGATATTGGGGGGACCGGACCGGACCACCTAGGACCGGTCTTTTGCGGTCCACGCAACCAAAAAAGACCAGTTCGGACCGGTTTTTTGGTGTAAATTTTGTTGTACCAATAAAAATAATTTTTATCTCAACTATCATTACTCTGAAAATTAAACGAGTTATATAGCATAGTAGAGCCTGTAAATACCTATCATTCGACCAAATTTTAAAAGATTTAATGAATATTTGACAGAGCTATGACCAAAACCGAATTACATCTGCTAAAGACTCAGGCAAAATGTAATGTGACAACAATAAAATGTGTGATGCATGTCTACATTGATGGTT
>KN838601.1:58320-70392 GCA_000827195.1 Laccaria amethystina LaAM-08-1 | reverse complement strand
AAAAAAATAGGGATGGTGTATAGGATGTCAGGTACTGCTTTCAGGTCCACCTCACTGTACATATCCAAAAAAGGAAATATCATTGAGGATGACCAAAAGTGGAAGAAACCAAGATACATGTCAGCATCCATCCAATGGGTTGTTGGAAGAGTGGTCGCATGATCAATTTCCAAAAATGGTAATAATAAAGAAAATTACAGCCCTGTAATGTAGCTTTTCAAATCTGTTTAAATTATGTTCTAAGGTGCTCCTGTTGTGGAGATATGAGGTAAAGGATTTTTCTCACCACTGGTTTTTTTTGGTTTTTTTGTGTTTTTCTCCATGGAAACAACACCAAATAACATGATTTCAATACATTTAGAAAGCTAAGACAAAGGGATACAATTATTGTATCAGGGAAATTTGACCCAAAAGGGAAGGTGCATACCCTGAAAGAGAAATTGATACTCATAGAATACAAAAGATTGCTGACAGACCACAAAAGCCAGTCATAGATTGCACAATTTACTAATAGACTACAAAAGTCAAATGTAGACTACAAAGTTTGCTGATCAACTACACAAGACTATAAAAGTCCATTTTTGAGACTAGTAGTCTCTTCTTTTTGGGGGTACAAAAGTTTGTAGTATCCACTTTTTGAGACTAGAAAAGTTAGTAGTACATGTGTTTTTCATTACAAAAGTTTATAGTCCACTTTTCTGACATGTAGTTTGTAGTGTCATTGTCTATGAAAAGGTCCATGAGGATATGGTTGAAGGATTGAGAAGAGTTGACATTTTGCCATTGCTGCATCATTGGTTTTGATATCCAGTCCAAGGTTGTCTTTCACACCAATCACTGTGTTGTCTTTTCATATGAAGAGACACTATCCCTGTCTCACCTTAGTCAACTTTCAGTTTGTATCAATAGCCACCTGTATGATTATAGCCATCCTTGACAATGATTTCTCTGAAGAGTATAAATTCTCTGTCATAGCCTATCTTGTCTTTTACTATCATGATCAGTTGCCACTTTCCAAGCCTTTATGACAGTCAGTCTTAACATGGATTCACTTACCAGGGTTGAATGATATAAGGCAGTTTGGTCCTCTCTTTATCCGCTTTGTCAATCTTCATTCAGCATTCAGGTGAATGACAATTTTGAATTGGGTTGACCTTACCTATCATAACCAGACTTAGGTGTTCAATGTGATAAAACCTACAAAGACCAATCAGCCCATCATCCACACAACAATGAGGAGGATGACAAGGGGAAGGTGCCACATCACATGTGGCGACCACATGATGAATGACAACATTGTCATTGTTCATCATTGCTGCTTATGGCTGTACATGATGGTGAGTCCCTCATCCCCTATGATCTGAACTGACCCAGCTAATGATTAACAAGTGCCGGCCTGCCATGTCACCAACAGCATGGCCACACCACATCACCAACTCAACAAGCACCAATGTGAGGACAACGACACGTCCAGTCCCCTCTGGACGTGCTGCTTCATCTGATGGTGATGACATTCCCAACATTGTCACCATCTGCATTGTCACTAACCACAGCACCACACCACAGCACGGAATGACCACCACACACCCAATCATGCCCAACTGCAATGACTATTTGAAGTGCCATGTCGCCAACAGCGACATGGCCAATGAACAACAAGTTCTGTTGTCGTTCATCATCATTCAAGCTCAGGTAAGTCAGTACCGCCTCCCCCTATGATTTTTTTTCATAAAAATTCCAGGTGCCACATTGCTGTAGGTGATGTGGCTACCAAATGACGAACAGCGACCTGCCTTGTTGTTTATTTTATTCAATGTCTCTATTGTTGTAGCATAGTTAGTGTAGGTCCTTATCTTACCACCTACTTAATCCTTAAATAGTAATTTATTTTGTTTGTTTACATGTTTGTAATTACTTTTCCCTTAAATAGTACTTGTTCTTTAAATTTGGAAACAAGGAATCCATGGAATCTGGCTGGAATCCTCTCAATTCTGTTGGAATTCCTGGATTCTGGCCGGAATCAGTGGAGGAATGAGAAGTATTGCAAAAAATACATGAAAATATTAGATAAGTGCCCTTCATGACCATACCAAATTTCAGAATGTTTGAACAGCATTTCGCAAAGAAAAACCAAGATTATGGGTGCATCATTGGGGGGTGTGACTGTATTTCAGCTACGTCCGAAAAACAGTCCATTTTGAAAACTCCACAGGATTATCAGTATTACCTCCATTGCATTAAAAAAATTGTACAGTGGTAGATATGAGCTTGTACTATCTGTTAATTTTTGTTTCATAAGAATCGGTGTAGTATTGGTTGAGATATTAGCTTAGTCAAAAGTGTATCAAATGAGGGTGGTGTATCATTCAGAGGTGGATGACTGTACAGGAATTGAATATGAAATTCATTGGAATTCTACTTGCAATCCATTGGAAGGAACTCAGAATCTGTTGGAATGGCACTTGGAAACCATCTGAATGGCCCTCAGAATCCATTGGAATGGCCCTCAGAATCCATTGGAGTGACCTTCAGAATCTGTTGGAATGGAATTCCAGGAATCCTTTGGAATCTGTCAGAATCCACAGGAATGACGGATTCCAACCATTCCTGTGGATTCCAAATGGAATTCTGACATTCTGGTTGGAGTCCATTGGAATCTGCCAGAACCCATGGGGGAGGGTAAATTACTGCTTAAAACCTGTATGACATATTAATTTTATGAGAGTGGAGGAGTTGAATCCCATGTAAATATAATAATACAACTTTGAAAAGGTACATTGAATGGACAACACTTTGACTGAACTGTTAACTAATAATGGCCAGGAAGAGACAAAAGGAGATAGGAGGGAGTTGAATCTCTCTGATCTTGTACAGAATTTCAATCTAATAATAATGATAATTATTAGCTCACAATATGAATTATGTAAGGAAACATACATCTTTCAAAGGAACCATGAAGAGAATGAGTTGTGAAATTCACTGGCCTAAAATGAGTGTAAGGGAGGGGATCATGGAAGTTTGTTGAAATATTGAAAACTTACAAAGATAGTTATCTAGAGCAATCTTCACAATTGCAGTGGCAACATCTGTATCTCCTTGATCCAGCTCTTTGATGGCATTCCAAATGTTTGCCACAGCAGGAGAGGACTTGAAATTGTCAAAAGAAGTTTTGAGATGTTTAGAAGATGTGGAATTGAAACATTGTTGTTTCCAACTCAAATAGGAATGCCCTGAAATGATGGCTGTTGCTGTATTTATTGAGGGAAAAAGTCAAAAAGTATACCAGGAAGGGTAAAGTGTGCACACCAATACACAAATAGGCACTGTTCTGGAAAGTTGCATTATCACCAAGCTAAGCAAAAAGAATGGTAAGAAGACTGATTGGATAAAATATATGGTGTAAGGGCTCACAGAAGGCCAGTCAACACAATGTAAAGCATCATGTTTCTAGATGATGATAAACATGAATAATCAGAGTAATATAACTCAAGAATATAGAAGATAAATTATATAGGGCATCACTTACTGGCTATACAGCAAAGCACAGCAGTGTGAGAGGTTTCCAGGTAAACTTAATTGATAAAAAACTCACAATCTGTATCACCTTCTGGTCAAATTTACTTTGGAATGTGGAGTGAAAGCCAAAACATACCTAAGTATTTTTATAAATTGTAAATTCACAAAGTACACAACAGGCTTCTATGAGAATCCCATTGAAAATGCCAACTGAGACCTTACTTACACACTGTCCAGAAGATATAGCAATGCATTGTGAGCATCAGATGGAAATTGCCGGTGGGAAGCTGACTTACACTCTGCTTAAGTGCCACAGTAGCCAATTATCAACATAAAGCATCAACAACTTGGTAGATGCTAACTTACATGCTGTTCAAAGCCCTGGCCATTCTATTGTCAGCATCATCTAGAAAAGGTGTTCTAGGCTCTTACTGACATGCTAATAAAAATCCAAAGGGGCATATTGTCAGGATCATGCAGAAACTATTTTTCAAACCCTGACTTACTTTCTGTTCAAAACCCAGACCAGCCAACAATCAGAATGATACAGAAAGGGGCTTTCCTGACTTACGTTCTAATAAAAAATCCAAAGGAGCCAGTTGTCAGCATCATGCAGAAAAGGCCTGTTGGACCATAATTTACATCCTAATCAAAATTCAAAGGAGGCCATTGTCAGCATCATATATAAAAAACCTTTTGGACCAGGACCTACATCCTGTTTAAAACCCAGACCATTCTATTATCAGCATGATACAGAAAATGTCTCCTAAAGCCTGACATACAAACTGTTTGAATCACAGAGGAATGAATTTTGAGCATTATGTAGACAATGCCTTGTGGACCCTGACTTACAAGCTGTTCAAGATTTAGAGCATTCAATGGTCAGCTCATGCAGAAAATACCTCCTAGACTCTGACTTACATTCTGTTCAAAACCAAGAGCAGCCCATTGTCAGCATCATACAGGCCAGGCCTGTTGGACCCTAACTTACTTTCTGTTCAAAGCCCAGACCATTCCATTGTTAACATCATGCAGAAAAGGCCTTCTGAATCATGACTTACAAGCTGTTCAAAACCCATACCATGCAATCATCAGCATCATGGAGAAATGTCTCCTAAACCCTGACTTACTTTCTGTTTAAAACCCAGTCCATTTTATTGTCAGCATCATACAGAAAAACCTTCTGGACCCTGACTTACACGCTAGTCAAAACCCACAGCAGCCTATTGTTAGCATCAGGCAAAAAGTCATCCTAAACCCTGACTTACATCCTATTCAAAATTGAGAGCAGCCTATTATCAACATCAAACAAAAAAGGCCTCTTAGACCCTGACTTACTTTCTGTTCACAGCCCAAACCATTTCATTGTTAGCACCATGCAGAAAAGGCCTCCTGAATCATGACTTACAAGCTGTCCAAAACCCATAACATTATTTTGTCAGTATAATGCAGAAAAGGCCTCCTGGACCTTGACTTACAAGCTGTTTAAAACACAGACCATTCTATGGTCAACATCATGCAGAAAAGGCATCCTAGTCCCCAACTTACTTTCTAGTTAAAACCCAGACCACTCCTTGTCAGCATCATCCAGAAAAGCCCACCTGAGCCCTGACTTACAAGCTGTTCAAAATCCAGACCATTTTGTTTTCAGCATGATGGAGAAAAGGCCATCTTCATCCTGACTTACTTTCTATTAGAAGCCCAGACCATTCCTGTGTTAGTATCATTTGGAAAGGCCTTCTGGACCCTGACTTACATCCTATTCAAAATCCAGACCATTTGATTGTCAGCAGCATACTTACAAGATAGACATGCTAGATCCTGACTTACATGCTATTCAAACCACAGAGCAGCCCATTGTCAGCATCATGCAGAAAAGGCTTGTGGGATCCAGCCTTACAAGCTATTGAAAATTCAAAACAGTATGTTGTGAGCATCATGCAGAAAAGGCCTCCTGGACCCCAACCTACATGCTGATTGAAATCCAGACAACTCTGTTATCAGCATCATGCAGAATGGGTCTTCTGGACCTTGACTTACATTCTTTTCAAACCCCAGAGCAAGCCATTGTCAGCATGATGCAGAAAAGCCCACCTGAACCCCCACTTACAAACTGTTCAAAACCACCCTGCTGTCAATGTTATGCAGAAAAGGCATTGTGGTCCCTCACTCACATCCTGTTCAAAACCAAGAGCATTACATTGTCAGTATAATGCAGAAAAATTCTCCTAGACCTCAACTTACATGCTGTTCCAAAACCCAGACCATTATATTGTTAACATCATGCAGAAAAGGCATCCTGATCCCTGACTTACTTCCTGTTTGAAACCCAGACCATTCCATTGTCAGGATCATGCATAAAAAGGCTGTTGGACCCTGACATACATCCTATCCCAGGGCCAGAACAGTTCATGGTCAGTATCACCCTGAAAAGGTCTCCTGGAACTTGACTTACAAACTGTTCAAAACCCACAGTAGTGCATTGTCAGCATCATATAGGAAAGGCCATCTGGACTGTAACCTACAAGCTATTCAAAGCCAAGGCCATTTCATTGTCAGCATCATGCAGAAGATGCCTCTTGATCTCTGACTTACATCCTGTTCAAAACCCAGAGCAACCCATTGTCAGCATCATACAAAAAAAGCTTCCTGGGCCCTAACTTACAAGCTGTTTAATACCCAGACCATTCCATTGTTAGCATCATGCAGAAAAGGGCTCCACAACCCAGACTTACAATCTATTTAAAAGCCACACCATTCCTTTGTCAGCATCATGAAAAAAAGCCACTTGCACTCTGACTTACACGCTAATGAAAACCCAAAGCAGCTCTTGTCAGCATCAGAAAGAAAAAGGGTCTGTAACCCTGACTTACAGTCTGTTCAAAACACAGATGAGCCCATTATCAGCACCATGCAGAAGAAGCCTCTTGGACCTTGACTTACAATCTGTTCAAAACCCTGAGTAGCACATGTTCAGCATCATCCAGGAAATGCCTTATGAACTCTAACTTACATACTGTTCAAAACCCAGACAATTCTATTGTTAGCATCATGCAAAAAAGGCCTCCTGCATCATGACTTACATCCTAATCAAAGCCCAAAGCAAGTCATTGTCAGCATAATGGAGAACAGGAGTCCTGGACCATGACTTACATGCTAGACAAAATACAAAGCAGCCCATTATCAACATGATGCAGAAAAGCCCTCCTGGACTGTGACTTACATACTGTTCAAAACCCAGACAATTCTATTGTCAGCATCAGGCAGAAAAAGCTTCTTGGAACCTAACTTACAACCTGTTTTATGCACAGAGCAGCCCATGGTCAGCATCATGCAGAAAAGGCATGCCAGACTCTGACTGACAATCTGTTCAAAAGCAAGACCAGCCTAATGTCAGGATCATGCAGAAAAGGCATGCCAGATGCTGACTTACATTCTGGTCAAAATCCAGAGCAGTCCATTGTCAGCATTACACAGAAAAGGCATCCTGCATTGTGGCTTACATCCTAATCAAAGCCCAAAGCAGCTCATTGTCAGCATCATGGAGAAAAGGCCTCCTGGACCCTGACTCTGACTTACATCCTTTTCAAGACCCAGAGGAGTGCAGTGTCAGCATCATGCAGACATCCATTCTGGATCCTGACTTACATCCTGTTCAAAACCCAAACCATTCCATACTCAGCATCATGCAGAAAAAAACATTTAAACTCAGACTTACAAGCTGTTCAAAACCCAGACCATCCTATTGTCAGCATGCAGACAAGTCCATTCTCAACGTGGCTTACATTCTGTCCAAAGCCCATGGCAGCCCATTGTCAACATCATGCTGAAAAGACCTGTTGGGCCCAGACTTACCTTCTGTTCAAAGGCCAGAGTAGTCCATTGTCATCATCAACCTGAAAAGGCCTCCTGGACTCTGACTTACATCCTATTCAAAACACAGAGCAGCCCATTGTAAGCATCAAAAAAGGTCTCTGTGACCCTGACTTACAAGCTATTGAAAACCCAGACCATTCTATTGTCAGAATCATGCACAAAAGTCTTCTGGACCCTGGCTTACAAACTGTTCAAAATCCAGACAATTCCATTGTGAGCCCATGCTGAAAATATCTCCTGGACCCTGACTTACACACTTTTTAAGACCCAGAGGAGTGCAGTGTCAGCATTGTGCAGACAAGCCATTCTGGACCCTGACTTACATCCTGTTGAAAACCCAAAGCAGTGCATTGTCAGCATCATGCAGAAAAGGCCTCTTGGACTTAGACTGACAAGCTGTTCCAAACCCAGATGGTTCTATTGTCAGCATCATGTAGCAAAGTTCTCCTAGACTCTAACTTACAAGCTGTTCAAAACCCAAACCATTCTATTGTCAACATCATGCAGAAAACACCTCCTGGAGCCTGACTTACAAGCTGTTGAAATCCCAGGGCAGCCCATTGTCAGCATCATGCTAAAAACGTCTCATAGACCCTGGCTTACAAGCTGTTCAAGATCCAGACCATTCTATGGTCAGCATCATGGTAAAAAGGCCCCCCTAACCCTGACTTACTTTCTGATCAAAACCCAGAGAAGCTCATTGTCAGCAACATGCTGTATGAGATTCCTGCACCCAGACTCACATACTATTCAAAATGCAGAGCAGTCCATTGTTAGCATCACAGAGCAAAGGCCTCCTGGACCCTGACTTACAAGCTATTTAAAACCCAGAGCAGCCCATTATCAGCATCATGCAGAAAAGACCTTCTGGACACTGACTGACATCCTGTTCAAAACCCAGACCATTCTATTATCAGAATCATATGGAAAATTCATTCTGAATCCTGACTTACCAGCTGTTTAATACCCAGAGCAGCCCATGATCAGTATCATGCAGAAAAGGCCTCCTGGACTCTGCCTTACAAGCTGTTTAAAATGTAGAGCAGTGCATGGTCAGCATCATGCAGAAAAGGTGTCCTGGACCCTCACTTACATGCTGATCAAAACCCAGATCAATCCATTGTCAGCATCATACAGAAAAGCCCTCCTAGACCCTGACTTACATCCTGTTCAAAAGCCAGAGCAGCTCATTGTGAGTATCATGCAGAAAAGCCCTCCTGAACTCTAACTTACAAGCTGTTCAAAGCCCAGACCATTCTATTGTCAGCATTGCAGAAAAGGTCTCCTGGCCCCTAACTTACATCCTGTTCAAAATCCACAACCACCCATTTTCAGCATCATCCAGAAAACCCCTCCTGGACCATGACTTACAAGCTGTTCATATCCCAGAGTAGCCCATTGTCAGTATCATGCAAAAAAGGCCTTCTGGACCTTAACTTACATCCTGATCAAAACCCAGAGAAACCCATTGTCAGCATCATGTAAAAAACCCTTCTGGACCTTGACTCACAAGCTGTAAAAAAACCAGTGCAGCCCATGGTCAGCATCATGCAGATAAAGCATTCTGGACCCCAACTTACAAACTGTTAAAAACCCAGAGAAATTTATTGTCAGGATCATGCAGAAAAAACCTCCTAGACCCTGACTTACATCCTGTTCCAAACCCAGACCATTACATTGTCAGCATCATGCACAAAAAGCCTCCTGGCCCCTCACTTACATCCTAATCAAAACCCAGAGGAGCTCATTGTCAGCATCTTCCAGAGCCGGATGCATTTGAGAAAATGCATTCCAGAGCTGGACTTACACCCTGTTCAACATCCACGGCAGCTCATTGTCAGCATCATGCTGAAAACATCTCCTGGACCCTGGCTTACAAGCTGTGCCAAGCCCAGAGCAGCCTATTGTCAGCATCATTTAAGAATGGCTTCCTGGACCTTGACTTACATCCTATTCCAAACCCAGACCATTCTATTGTGAGCATCATGCAGAAAATATTTGCTGAACCTGACTCACAAGCTGTTCAAACCCAAGACCATTCTATATCAGTATTATGCAGAACAGGCCTCCTGAACTCTGACTTACAAGCTGGTCAAAACACAGATCATGTTATTGTCAGCCTCATACAGAAAATTCCTTCTAGACCCTGACTTACAAGCTGTTCAATACCCAGACCAATCCTTTGTCAGCATCATGCGGAAAATGCCTTGTAGATCCTGACTTACATTCTGTTTAAAACCCCAAGCAGCCCATTGTCAGCATCATGCCAAAAAGGCCTCCTGCACCATGACTTACATCCTGTTCAAACCCCAGACCAGCCCATTGTCAGCATCATGCAGAAAAGGCTCCCTGGACCTTGACTTACAAGCTGTTCAAAGACCATGCCATTCTATTTTTAGCCTCATGCTGATAAAACCTCCTGGACCCTGACTTACCACCTGTTCAAAATCCAGACCATTTGACTGTTAGCAAAATGCACACAGCCCTCTGGACCCTGGCTTACTTTCTATTCAAAATTTAGAGCAGCCAATTGTCAGCATCATGCAGAAAAGGCCTCCTGGACCTTAACATACATCCTGTTCAAAACCGAGAGTAGCCTATGGTCAGCATCATGCATAAAAAGCCTCCTGAACCCTGACTTACATACTGGACAAAATCCAGAGCAGCCTATTGTCAGCATCATGCAGCAAAGGCCTCCTGGATCTTGACTTACATTCTGGACAAAACCCAGATCATTGTCAGTATAACACAGAAAAAGCTTCCTGGGCCCTGACATACGTCCTGTGAAATATTCAGAGCCCATCCTGAAATACAGAACCTGATTCCTACTTACAATATGTGGAAAGTACTTTAAAACATTGTTGATTGTTATCATCTGCTTTTCTCCCTTTTTTGACCATTGCCCTTGAGAATCAAACATGACTCTAACATGACTTATCAGCATTATGTCTCATCATATGATATTGAAAACAGTAACCTTTTCACTGCATATTCCATTGATAGAGACAAATGATCCTGTTGAACTGAAAGAAACAGCTGTAAGATGGTATCATCTGAAAGAAAAGCTGCAGTCTCCTTCACAAGCAGACTACAGTCACTTGTACTATTTTGCATATCTACGGTGGAGTGTCGAGCCACGACACTCCATACCACCCATCGCGTTGTTTGGTTGTGTTTGGCATGGGCTTTCGGAGTAGATACATGTTTGTAGAATACAAAACATCATCGGAATCATCATCGCACACCTCGAGCGTCGCGACTGAGCTCCGAGGCACCAGCTATTCCACTCTGGCCATCCCCATCTGGTGATGAGAGTGTAATTCGTCTCACCTGTGTCTCTGTGTCGTCTAAACTCTGCTTTTCGTGTCATCTCTGTGTTCTGTGTTGTGTTCTTGGTTCTCGTGTTCTCCTCTTGTGTCTATCTACAGCGACTTTCCACCTGGGCATCCAGCTACAAAAGTACGTGCACCATGGCACCAGGAAATGGGGCCAACCACAAAAATTCGAAGTCGAAAAAGAAAGCTGCCATTGCCACATCATCACAGCCGCCGCCGCCACTGTCAGCACCGTTCGCGTCACCTGATTCATCCAGTGAGCCCGTGAATATCAAATGCGACCCAGCGGACCCATTTAGTGCAGCAACCGAAGCATACACCATGTCACGTAACAGAGCCCTTACCTCGCACGATCGTGCTCTCGCCTTGCGCACATTATGGGATACTGCACTTGAGGTTGGGAGGAAAATGGCATTTGGAGGATTAGAGAAAATCAAGGAGGATGCTCTTGCAGAGGGAATGGAGCTGGGGAAGGTGCTTGGAAGAAGGGATGAGAGGGAGAATTGTAGGGGGGACTTGGAGAAGTCGTACAAGCGGGGTTACATGGTTGGCTGGGAAGTTGGAGCACATGAGGAGGGGGAGTGATGGGAGAAGAATGGTCATTCAAGTGATGGCATGTGCTCTCGAGCGGTGCCCATTGCAGCTACACATGACATTGCAACGCAAACACCATCGTCCAGTACCAGCAAGCCATCGATGTGTACAGCCTCAACACAAACAATATCACCGCCTAGTGTGCCTGCTCACACCACTAAAACCTCAGTCATGCCATCAAACAAACAGGAGCCTCGCAAATTGAACTGGGCAGACGACGTCGACGAAGTACTCCCTATTCCAGTTTCCCACTTGCCACCACCACCGCGCGACCTATCCATTCTCTCGACAGGTGTCACGCGACCTTTCGGAACCCTACAGCGTCGTGTCAATCGTTCACGTTCCTATTTACGGCAACCACGACGACACCATCATTTTACCCAACCACCATCTTATACACAAGCTACACCAATCATTACATGGGGGCCTACCATCACACATCATCACCCTAGTGGTATTTCTTCAGGAAAACCAGTTTTCACTCTACCATCATCTGTACCGGGAAGAGCTCGGACTTCAACAATTCATTTGGATTGGGATCAAGATCCACGGCTCATTAACCTCAGCAATGCACTTCGGAGTTTGGGTTGGGTTAGACCTATGGGTTATAGAGCTCTTTCGGCAACGAGGACGTTGCCTTAAAAGGGGGGGGGGCACATGGAGTGTCGAGCCACGACACTCCATACCACCCATCGCGTTGTTTGGTTGTGTTTGGCATGGGCTTTCGGAGTAGATACATGTTTGTAGAATA
>KN838601.1:47269-58183 GCA_000827195.1 Laccaria amethystina LaAM-08-1 | reverse complement strand
CATCATCGCACACCTCGAGCATCGCGACTGAGCTCCGAGGCACCAGCTATTCCACTCTGGCCATCTCCAACGGGACATCATCAGTTTATTCCCTTTGCAAACAAAAAAAAAATTTACCCTGAACATATATCTGATTCTTAGGAGGATATTTCTTTGCATCCAACACATGGCGAAATTTTTTGTCAAAGTTGTTAATTGATTCTTCTCCTGCTCTACTTGCAGCACCTTCAATGCTCATCCCAGTGTCAACTAGTTGCTCTTTTGTTTGAGGATCAGGCAAATCCCCTTTTGTGAATACAACAATGACAGGAACTAGAAGAATCAAGAGAGGCTAAATTTAGCAAATCCTCGGATTTCCCAGACAATTTGACCCACCTCTGCCAGTCTCACAGTTATCAAAGAAATCAACATCTGCCCTTGTAATTGGCCCTGTTCCATCACTTATTCCATCATTTATTGGGATGCAGTACCTATGCAACTATGTTTAGGTAACATTTGAGTGTCCTTGCTCAGCCACTCACCATATTGCATGTAAATGTTCATTAATATCTTTTGCTCTTGACTGGTACTCTATGAAGTTCTTAACAACCAGCCTTGATCCTTCAAAGCCACAAGACTCGTGGAAGACATATCCTGGGTTACTGTCACATCTCATTTCGGTCTCGATGTTGCGCCCTCCCTGCTATCAGATGTTGAGTTAAAAACATTAACAATGAAGTTCTATGTGCATAACACAAACCTTACGACCCTGGCGATTCAAAATTTTGGGTTGCTCTGTCGTATTGCAGACTCGCTGGAGTATGGTTGTTTTGCCTGCCTTGGCCCGGCCAATGATCAGCACACGAAACCGGTGGGTCTCCCTTCGCAAAATTTTAGCTCGGATCTTTTGTCTTTTCGCGTCCTCATCTTGTGCTGGTTGGATTCTTATTTCTGACTGAACCGTTTCCCGATGAGATGCTTCTTGGGCGTTAAACACAAGGGAAGAGGTGAAGATACGTAACGCGGCGTACCACCGAGGTCCACATCTTGTGCTGCCTGTGTTTTGGTCTTCCAAGGTAACTTGTTGAGCATTTTCATCGGCATTCTTTCTTCTGATGGTGGAGGTGGTTGTGCAAAAGAAGGCGAAGATAAGCGTGCGGCAATCTATTGTTTGGTTTGTAGTGTTTGTGATGTTGATTGTGTGGGTTGGGTCTCTGAATTTCAAAATTTTCCGCAGTCTTCGTTCTCTTTTCCCTTTCCTTACCCCGACTGATCATAAATCTCCTCGGCATGCTTCTGCCGAATGAAACTCTAGCGGCAGGCGGTGCGAAACGTGAAATTGGAAGAAGGGGGGATAGACGTAAGCAATCCCAGTTGAGAGAACCGGCACTCCCACCACCCCTTCTCCCAGACTCTAGAATCCCTCAGGCCTCAGCAACCAACATGGCGAGAAAAATAATGTTCCTTGAAATCGCTGCTCACGTACCCAACCCATGGACATGTTGTACACACCCTGCCGTGGCACCGCACAGCTGCAGCCTTGATCAAGGGGAATGTACGACGAGCCCAGATGGATGGCAACGACGCCAAACGGTAAAACCCCGCGCAACAAGCGAGCCGCCCTGGCGAATAGATTGCGAAACGCACCCTCAGGTAGCCAACACCTCCTCTCGTGGTACTTTGCCGTTATCTACGGTCGAACCCCCTCATCAAGTCGAATCAGTCGCAGAGCCGCCTTAAGAAACTCGCGACGCCGCCCGCGGTTGTTAGGACTGATGTGAATAGTGAGTTGCCTTCTCTCCCTCGCCTTTAGTACAGACTAACCCCTCCCCCGTCCTTTTACAGACATATTCAACGTCGGCGTTTTAACAACAACAGCATTCCCTCCCCCTCTTCTTGTCCGTCTCTGTCTTCGTTTCCGTCTCCGTCCCCCCCTTTCTCCTTCCCCTTCTCCCCCTGCACCTTCCCTTCCCTTTCCTTGTTACATCCCTTTCCCGTCTCTCGCTCGCTGTTGGCGTCGACGTCAGCGTCGGCGTTTGTGGTTGGCGGGGTTATCGCGTTTGCGATTAGTTCTCGGCCCACTGCTCTCCCACTGGTGAGCCTCGTCATTTCAAGTTCACTCATCTCCGTCTGATTACTTTGTTATATCTTCAGAAGTCTACTTGGGACCTTGTGACTTCGTTTCAACGTTCATAGCAGGAATGCTGGGCGTGAGGGACATGTGCAGGTTGTTCCAGCCCCGCAGAAGCGCTTACGACGTTGACGGTGACTTTGAAGGGCCCAGATCCAGCGACGTCGACAGTGGCGGCGATAGGCTCAGCAAGGACGTTGACGCTGACGAGCCCCGTTTGCAGGATGTTCACGATGGACAAGCCCAACACCAACGACTGTGACGATGACGCTGACGAGCCCAGTTGAAGTGGACAATCTCATTTCCTGGATCCCAACTCACCCTAACGATCCAGTTGACCGATTTGCAACGGCCCTTAACTCATCAGGATTCACAAGTCGAGTCTACTGGGAACGAAGATGGAGGAACGGAACGCACGCTCAGATAGAGAAAATAAAGGGGGAAGTAGAAGCAGCACCACAAAAAGCGTTGAGAGGATGTGGATGGTCTGAAGTTATCACACGCACTAAGCAAGTCTTTATTTTCCTCCTTTAATATGTACACCTAACTTACGAGGTCACTTACCCCAGTTCTCGACCAGGACAGCGAACCACTCTACAAACTGAAGCTTTGCACAAATCATACTCGCTCGATCCACTAGCCTGACCACTCCTACAGACTCGCTCTTCTTTAGCCTGGCCCTGGCGGAGATATCTGCGAGGTCCTGAAGAATTGGGTGGTTCAGGCGGAGCATCTCCCTTGGCGCTTGAACGCAAACTCGAAGGGGGCGATGGATTCCCCCTCCGAGGAAGACAAGCTAATTCATGAAATGAACAGAGCTAGTCACTGTCGGTGTACTTATACAACGTCCATGTCGGCCCGTTGCAGACCGATTAGGACTGGGGAATGAGCTCGAGTTGACGCGTTGGATCCTCCGAGGCTCCTGCAATTGGGGATTGGCTAAAATGAGGCAATATCAATATTGTTTCCCGGGGAGGTCGCCAACTTGGTTCCTCAATGTGGGAACCTGATACACATCTGCACAGAGCATGAATCCGCACTCTGCATTTAAATTATGATTACAAAGCTAACCCCTCTATCATTGTACGACCCCCAATGCGGCCGCTGCCTTCGACATAGCCCACCCACCCCCTTGTACCCCTTCAACCAACGACGAACGGCTACCTAACTTCTGCAAGGACACTAATGTCCTCTGAAGTGGCGCCGGCCCCCCAATCTCGGCTGCTCCCTACGAGGAGAACGGGTTGATTCGTGAAATGGACGGAGCTGGACACTCCGAGTCTCCGTGTACTTATCCACGTCGGCCCCGTTGCAGGTCTTGGGAATGAGCTCGAGTTGTCGCATTAGATCCTCCGAGGCTCCTGCAGTTGGGGTTTAGCTGCACTCTCTCCAACGTCCTATAGCCTTTTTGGATTATCTGATCTAAACTGACCACTCGATCCATGGACACCTCTCTCTCAACACCCAACCGATTATGTAATAACTTGAGTCGTGGATGTGGCGAATGCCCTCGGAATGCCCCCTACCATGAGCGACACCCGTTCGATGGATCCTACGTTGTTCGGTTCACGCCCTCGACGAATCGGCAACTCGACCCCGTCACTGGAGTTACCAAATCCCTGTTTTACTTCGGATTCATAGACTGGCAGTCTCTCCCGCAGTGACATTCGTTCCATGCTACCGTTTCATTGTAGGTGTAAACACACTTTGCGTGGATTTATGGAATTGGGGTGGATGACAGTTCAAAGTTCGAAGTTGGACGAAGCCAATGATACCACGAAGTTGGGTGCTATGACGAGATAAGGTACGCTAAAATATAATAATGATATGCCCATTCACTGTCAATTCTCAACGAGCTCCTCACCAGAGTCAATCCGGTGGCAGAGCACTGAAATAAGCGTCATAGGTTACGCCACGGCCCATAGGTTTGTGTGTTCACATCATACAATCAATGTATTGCAAAGATCTCTAGGAACATGAATCATGTCGGACCCCATACGAAAAGTATGTTTAGTTCCTTCATCACCTTCTCATTCTTCGTAGTCCACCACAAGAGGCGTCCGATTAGAGTATGGACCCATAGACGGCGATGAGATTCTGCCCACATTTGAGGCCTCGCCCAATCTCCTAAAGCTACCCAGTGCTGCTGTATGGTTCGAACCAATGCTGGGAAGCGCCCCAGTCGGAGAAGTGTCCCCTCGTCGATGAAGATGAACATTTGTCTGGACTTGGGGCTGCAGATGTGGGGCGAGTCATACCGGACAGCTTCTCAGGGAGTGAACGTGAACGTTTCCTGACAGCCTGAAAATCAAATGATGAGTCTGATGAAATGTCCCAAATGATGAGCAGTCACCATGATGAACGGCTCCAACATGAGATTAGTTCGGTTCCGCGCAGGACTCCAAAAGAAATGCCGTTGCCTGGGGGTTGGACAGAAGCAGCAAGTGTCTAGGTCATCCAACAAGTGACTCCAGGAGTCGACCCGCGTTTCAGTAATCGGAAGATGGAGGCACCTTTCAGTCATGGACGGATTAGGTTGGGGAAACAAAGTCGACAAATGTATCGCGCGAAGTCTTCAAGGAGAGCAACGAGTTGGTTAGGGGATGCTATGAGAGATGTCGGTCAAGTGGATTCTTGTACGATACCTTGCGGATAGATGAACCCCCAAAGCAACAGTCACGTCCTGCGCGCAGTGGAAGTATCATTCCATTCTGGGCTGAGGGTAGAACATGATCTGAAAACTGGTTATATCGAAGACCAAAGGGCACCTGAAAGATGTAACGTACTCTACATTGGGGAACGGATCGTCGTTCAATAGGTGGTTCAAGTTGTAAATCCAGAAACCCACCCAATCCGAACTCAAAGATGAAGCCTTGTTGGAAGGCCGCCCACAACGTATTTTGGCTGTGAACCACGGGATGAGAGCCACAAGTCTGACTACTTATTAGTATTACAGACCGAGAGTCTCAGAGACCAAATCCCATAAGTAGGTGAAGAGAACACTTACGATACTCTGTCCTCTGATACCCATTCGCAACACCCAGCTGTTTCTCCACGGCACTTATCACAGCCTGAGGCACTGCTACACCTCCAATCGTAGCCTTCACGCGAGCGCTGCGCGTGTGAAAGTAGAAGTCGAACGCTACGAGGCCGGCGAAGATCCAAATAGTGCATAGAGCCAGCCCAATTGACTGGGTGAGGAGAAAGCGAGTGTGTTTGAGGAATAGAAGTACGGAGATCATGTTGAGGGCGGCTGTTATACCGCAGGCTATAGTGACGAGGATTCCTGCCGAGTCGACATCTGAGAACCAATTTCATTTGCTCAGGAAAGGTGGAAAAAGGCGCATATATGTACCATGGGTGTTGATGTTGAGGATGTCCTAGTCTGCCACCAGCACTCCTAGTGAAAGTACCTTTGAAACTGTTCTGTGATTATCAAGAGCGCCCTCGTCGACATACGGCTTGAGAAAGGCTGACGTCTATGATGGTCTTGGAGCGGCCCGCGGGAGGTTGTTGACTAACAAGTGCAAACAAACATCTTTTCAACCCTCACCTCACCAAGCTTTCGATGACAAAACAATATGTTTTTGAAAAAGATGAATATACACTTACCCAACTATTCAAATCCGCCACCGCTCCTATGTAAATCCCTCATTTTTCTTCTCCCGACAATCGTCTGACCACTTCCAATCCGAGCAAGGAGTCACCTCCGTAGAAAAACGTCTTCATTTCAACAACTAGGCGGGGAATCCGTCACGTTCTCGAACCCGCAATTTGTGAACTAGGATTGGCCACATTTTGGGCCCTCAAATCCGCATCTTCAGCACAGGAAATGGCTTAAGCATCCGTGAGTACTTCCTTAGATCTAGGTACATATACTACAAACCTCCATAAATCCGGTATCACACCGCCACTTATAAGCATCTAAGTCCAGAAATTCCCTCACATGGTGTAATCAGGCCCCGCGCGGAACTCATTCTCTCAAGTCAATTTCGAGGGCGAGAGCATAGGCCCGCTTTCTGAGGCTTTGAAAAGACGTGGTCAGCCGACCCGAGCCACAGGTGGGAGCGGTTTGTGGTTGTGGTTCGTGGAATTGCTGAATGATATTGAATTACCTGATCCTTTTGGCCCGTAGATCAAGTGTGGCATCAGGAAATGAATCAGCAATGTGTAGGGACTGTCACAGATGATCCGCGGATAAAAGTTGAAATTGAAATTTCTCAATAAGTTGACCTTCAATCGACACCAAATTTTGCACAAACACAGGATAGGTATTGTACAATGTGCTGTCCAATTTTGAAGTGATTTGCACCCGATTTGCTTTCAAAAATTTAAAACAGATACCCTTATCCGTGGATATGTATCCGTTTCATATCCGTGACACTCTGGCTCGAATTTCTCACTCATTTTTAAGAATTCTAGTACACTTGTAACACTTTAGAAAAATAGAACATCTATGGTACAAAATATAAAAGAGATCTCCTCTGAACACACAGGATTGCCTTCACAATTTGGATTTTGGCAAGTGGATCAATGTATTTCGGCGTTATCCATGACAGTCCCTAGCAATGTGTGCCCCAGAAGATAAGTTACGGTATGTGCTTTGTCATGATAACCTCAATGTGCCGCCATCTTTTACTATGCACCATTCACTCCTACTACTCGCGGTTGAAAAAAATATCACTCAAGAAAAAACATTTGTTATTTGTAAGGGTATCCACAATATTTATCGTGCTTGATGCATACACTTACATGGTTGGCAACATTTTGGGAAGAGAACACTCGAATTCAGTGTGCCATTCATGTAACCCGTCAGATGATAGATGCATCCATCAGCTGGCGCATTATGCCCAGTAGAGCATCAATCTGTCCGCCGGAATTTTAAAGTTCCCTCCAGATAGGGTGTGACTAAGTTTTGATACAGTAAAATGAAGAAATGAAAAGCTACAGAATTGAAGCTCAGGCTCACTAGGAGATTCCCTGAGTCAGCAGCCATCGGATTCTTTCATTAACAGTCTGCTCTACTTAAATTCTACGTCAACTTATAAGCCAACCTCTTGCACTTTATTGCAAATATATTTGTTGGTATGTATGTTCAAAACTATTGATTCTTGGCACAACACAATCACCTCTCGCAAAGTCCTTGCTGATTAGTGGTTAAATCATCTTGTTGTGGTTGTCGGAAATGATGCCAATATTAACTCCGAGAAGCAGGAAGTTCGAATCCTCCCTGGGACATTTGGGAAACTTTCAAATCTTTTTTCACCCAAACTTAATACATACTATTAAGGTCTACTGTGATGAAAGCTTGATAGTGCAAACTTCACGGCCATCATGCATTTCAAAATAAAATACAGCCCACTAGTATAAGACTCAATTAAATGTCCTTGTCAATTAGTGGTGAAATCATCTCATTGTGGTATGTGCGGCTTAAATTTGTACATGCTTTGGGACACCAGAAGTTCAAATCCTCCCTGGGACATGTTAAATATGGAGAGGCGGTTATTTCTTTCCTTCCATGTGCTTAGTGTATTTATTTCTGTATTCAAGCTGATTTTTCCCCCTCTGATGCACCCTGTGTGGAATTCTGCAAGTCCAGTGAACTTGTTTGCATGCAACAAATTTCACGCTACTTTGTAAGTATCTAATAGACAGTGATTATAAAATTTGCTCTCTTGAGTTGTAGTCGCAGTTGATATACAAATAACTAAATCAATTGCCATTTGCCATTAGAGCACAGTTGAGCAACCTTCATTTTTAAAATAGAAATGTATCCTAAGGACATGCATATGTTCCTAACTTTCCCACTGTAGTACAAAGAAGCTTCAATATCTTCCAGGAAGCCTGAGGTACAAATTCTTCCAGATAGATTGAAGTGGGAGTTTTTGAGCATTTGATTTGTTTCTACTCAAAATTTTATGCTGGCTTGTCATGACCACACTTTCCAAAATAACAAGCTCATGCTCAATGTGCACATCCAAGCCCAAAGACATGTACCTGTCCTCTTTGATGACTGGTGAGATCATCTTATTGTGGTGATGTAAATCAATCAGGCTGAGCTTGAGAAGCTGGAGGTTCAAGTCCTCCCATGGACATGGGAGATGCCTGTTGTATGCATAAATTTACTTTTTTTTCTTTTGAGTAATTCAGCTGAGTTGTTGAATTTACAAGCTCAAGTAAAAGTCAATAATTGTCCATCCTGGTCAATTGACAGTGAAGTCATTGCATTGCAGCAGCTTATGAACCACTGGAATTTCTGGTGAGGCCTGAGGTTCAAGTCCTCCCCTGGACATTCAGATTATGGAATGTGATCAATATTTTTCTCTGCTTCAAAGTTGTCTAATGGTCCTTTATTTTTTCTTTTAAGGACTTCATGCTATTGAGCATAGGAGTACCTATGTTGTATTATTCAGTAGACCACACTATTAAAATTCACAAGCTCATGATCAATATGCAAATCCAAGCCCAAAAATGTGTACCTGTTCTCATTGGTTGCTGGTGAAATCATGTTGTTGTGGGTATTATAAATCACTTAGGCAGAGCTTGAAAAGCTGGAGGCTTAAGTGCTCCCTTGGACATGAGAGATGTTAATGTATTTTTTTTTTGCTTTTTTGAGTAATTGGGCTAAGTTGTCAAATTTACAAGCTCAAGTAAAAAATAAATACCAAAGGAAAGTGTCTGTCCTGCTTGATTGGTGGTGAAATCATTGTGTTGTAGCAGCACCACTGGAATTCTTTGGGAGGTTTGAGGTTCAATTCCTCTCCAGGGCATTTGAGTTGTACCATTTGAATGTTTTTTTCTTTCAACAGTTCATGTTGTTGAGCATGGTAGTACCTATATTGTATTAGTAGATTGACCACTGCAATATTAAAATCCACAAACTCATGCTCGATATGCATGTCCAAGCTCAAAGATGTGTACTTGCCCTTATGGAATACTAGTGAAGTCATCTCATGGTAGTGTAGATTATGTCATGCTGAGCTGGAGGTTCAAGTTCTCCCTTATGAATATTATATATATATATAATTCATGCTACAACTACCTACCTTACTAAATGGGTTGCACTCTCAACATTACAAGCTTGTGTACATTTAATTTGGGAGTCAAGTACATGTCCCTGTCAGTTAGTGGCGAAATCATTTTGTTTGTATCTTCAATGCAAACCTGAGTATCTCGAAAAGCGGAAAGTTCAGTTCTTCCCAGAACTGTCAGCAGAACTTTGAGCAAGCATGATAGATAAACTTTGCTTTTTTGTTTGAAACTTGAATAAATTCATCCTCCTCAATAGTCGCTTAATAAAATTTAAAGATGGACTCTTGAGCCCAACTATGGTTATACAACCCAGTCGGTTAGTGGTGAAATCGCCTCAATGAGAAGTTATGTGTGGGAGGTTTAAATCCTATCAGGGGTGGCTCTTGAGAGCTTTTTCTTCCCAGTCGACCTTGAGTGCTTGAGCTTTCAATAAATTTGCACTATCTACTATTGACCATCACAAAACTATTAGTCATGACTCAACAGCACTTGAACATGGACTCTCAATACTAAGAGTATGTGTCCAGGTCGATTAGTGGTGAAATCATCTCATTAATTTGTCAAAATGACTAGATAGCTATGAGAAGCAGGAGGTTTGAATCCTCACCAGGACACTAACGAGCCATTATTCAATTTTGGCCATACTGCAACCGTCGACATGAGTACCATTGGCAGGAGCTCTACGGCAGGATTTGATTTCACCGGTTTTCGAAATTTGTCGGGCCGCACTGACCTTTGCTGCTATTTACTGTCTGTCAAAGAGACAGTGTTAAACTAGACCATCTCTTCCTTGCATTCCTTCTTTCTTTTCATTTTTCATACCTCAAACCTCGCAGCCTTATGCTCGCGATTCACCCTTACCCAGTGAGTCCTTTTGTCATATTTGCTCACTTTTCGGATTGACAGACTAAGTATTACAGTATTGCATGTGCACTACCACCACAGCGCATGATGGCCGCCTCCTGGTTGCTCCCACAACAGTGACATAAACGACGATAATTTCAGATGTGAGCTCGGTTTGGTGTCTGATTATCATGACAGTAATTCAAATATGATATCCCTGCAAAGAAGGTTGAGCAGGCAACAGGACGACGAGAAATGGATGGCTTGGTGAGTACTCCCCACCTGCCAGCTTACATGCTCACTAGTGCTCACTGACGACCTACGGCAGGTGAATCGACTCAGTTGATTCACCTTGAGAGGTTCAACTCGACAAATGGCTTCCTCCATCGATGAACAGCCTCCTCCTTCCCTCAACGAACAGCCCCCTCCCACCCTCAACGAACGGCCCCCTCCCACCCTCAACGAACGGCAGGCTCCCCCCTCCCTCGACGAACGGCCTGCTCGCTCAACGAGCAGCCTCTTCCCGCTCTTGATGAACGGCTTCCTCCCTCCCTTGACAAATGCCAAACAGCCTCCTGCCTCCCTCGACGAACGGCCCCTTCCCTCCTGCGACGAATGCCCCCCCCCCTCCCTCAACGGACGGTCCCCTCCTTCCCTCAATGAACGGCCTCCCCCCTCAACAGACGGTCCCTTCCTTCCCTCTGTGAGCGGCCTCCCCCCTCTCTCAACAAACGGCCTCCTCCCTCGATGAACAACCTCCTCACTCCCTCGACAAACGGCGTCTTCGCTCTCTCGACGAATGGCCTCCTTAGTGTTTTAAGGTCCGGTTCAGTCCGGTTTTTTGGGCCCAAAACGCGCAACCGTGGACCGCAACCGGTCCAGGACCGACCCAGATATTGGGGGGACCGGACCGGACCACCTAGGACCGG
>KN838601.1:7090-47089 GCA_000827195.1 Laccaria amethystina LaAM-08-1 | reverse complement strand
GCATAACTACATTGATGGTTAGTGATAATATTCCTCTACCTAAAATCCTCATATCAAAAAATAAAATGAATCAAAATGATTAAAATATGAGTGAGTTATAATCAAAGTCATTTGGGTACAAGTTTTATGAATAAAAAGCTTGTAAAAAAATGATATTTAGTCCTATCTTTCTCAATTCTTGACCGTTTTTGATGAACAAAGGGTCAAATTAAAGGTAATAATTGTCGTTACAAGGCTGTGTAATGCACGTGACGCTTAACTTGTTGCAACCGATTTAAACCGGTCTTTTTGCGGTCCTACATTATTAAACAAAAAGAAAGACCAGCAACCGGACTGCAAAAGACCAGTCCATAAATAGACCACTGGTCCGGTCCTAATCGGTCCTGTTCAGTCCGGTTTCGGTCTTTTTTTCGGTCCTATGGACCGGACCTTTAAACACTAGGCCTCCTCACTCCCTTGACAGAGGGCCCTCCCTCGACGAATGAGCAGCACCGTGGGCTTAGTGCTTGGAAGTCCGGTCCAGTCCGGTCTTTCAGACATTTTTGGGAAGACCGAGACCGAGACCAGTCTTCAACAGTTGTGAGACCACCAAAAACCGGACCGAACCGATGTTAACCGGTTCATATCGGTCTTATGCAGTTTTATGCAGTTACGAGACCGGTCTGAACCAGTTACGGTTCAGACCAGTTCACAACCGGTCTGTAACCGGTCTCGCTCATAGGTCTTACATGTCGTAGGGAATAATTATATTTAAGAATATAAACTATATGGGTTTGGGTCATACGAAACGAAGCTAATGGAATCGTTTGGGGGCTGGGTGACACGAAACAAAGCTGCTGGGATCGTTTGGGGGCTGAGTGACATGAAACGAAGCTTATGGGATCGCTTGGGGGTTGGGTGACACGAAACGAAGGTGCTGGGATCGTTTGGGGGCTGGGTGACACGAAACGAAGGTGCTGGGATCGTTTGGGGGTTGGGTGACACGAAACGAAGGTGCTGGGATCGTTTGGGGGTTGGGTGATGAAAACGAAGGTGCTGGGATCGTTTGAGGGCTGGGTGACACGAAACGAAGCTGTTGGGACCGTTTGGGGGTTGGGTGACGCAAAACGAAGCTCCTGGGATCGTTTGGGGGCTGGGTGACACGAAACAAAGCTGCTGGGATCGCTTGGGGGTTGGGTGACACGAAACAAAGCTGCTGGGATCATTTGGGGGTTGGGTGATGCAAAACGAAGGTGCTGGGATCGTTTGGGGGTTGGGTGATGCAAAACGAAGGTGCTGGGATCGTTTGGGGGTTGGGTGATGCAAAACGAAGCTGCTGGGATCGTTTGGGGGCTGGGTGACGCAAAACGAAGCTGTTTGCTTCATCTGGGGATTGCATTACATGAAATGGACACTCGCAGGTTGGTAGGTGACCTACCAACCTGCTAGGTCCTATAAACACTGAAATGAGCTGGTAACTTGTAACCAAGACTGCTATAGTGCACCTCATGGGTCTCCCTATTCTAGGGCCTCCCCTTGTTATTCCTCACCCCTCTGTTCCCAACTATCACCTTACCAACAAGCCTTGAACGTTGTCGAAGTTAGAAGGCCAGACAGAAGAAGTGCATATGACTTGAAGGAATGTGGACTGTTTACATCGATCGATGATTGCTTATCAATCAAATTCCCACTGCAAAGAACTAGTTATGTGTAATTTAAGCATAACTTTTTTCATTGTGAAGTAAAAATTATGATTTTATATCTGTTCAAACGGCTTTACACGAGGCTACCTTCCTGTATTTTTAGGGCCCGAAAGACCGGTTACAACTGGTTTAAACCGGTTTTGGTCGGTCTTTAATTTTGCCAGGTGGAGAGGGACCGAAGACCGGACCGCGGTTGCGGTCTTGATCGGTCTTGATATTTTCCGGTCCTGATCGGTTAGGGTCTGGTCTGGTCTCAGTCTTTTTCCAGTCTTGGGACTGGACTTCCAAGCACTACGTGGGCTACATCAAGTCTATCAACAAATTAGTTTTCCTGATGCTCGGCACTGGCTTGCACGGTATGCACAATCACTGCTCCAGTTTATATGTTTATTCCCCTCTAACATTAGCTATCTGGGTTGACAGATGTACCAAATTGTCTTTGGCTCATCCGTGTTCCACTTTGCATCACCAACGATGGCCTGCTGGCCCTTGGGAGCAATCACATCCATCTGCGGCCAAGTCCCGCCATCATGTCACAGCTTTTGGGACTTGAATGAATGACTCTGCAAACTGGGTGATTAGTGATTGATGATCGAAGTCCCTGATTCCTCACTGTCTATCAACCCAAGGCAATAAGCAGTCAAATTCACTTTCTCAATGAGCTTTTGGGACATATTTAATGTTTTTAAAAAGAATTTATGATTCAAAATATGAGATACACCATGAAAATGACAAATGGGGGCCTATAGTGCTCTCATAAAGTAACTTGAGGCTTGAGCAACAATGCAACGAGCTACACATGATGGTCAATAGGGAGATGTAACCCTACCCTAGGGTTTGGAATCAAAACTTCGGATTTCAAAAGCGATTTCTGCTGTAGAGCTCCCGCCAACCTTACATGAGGTACGTAAATGACTTGGTAAGGTCGATAAATGTCCTTGTTGATTAGTGGTTAAATTTGGGTTAAATCATCTGATGTACACATCAGGCTCCAGAGGTTCGAATCCTCCCTAGGACATAGAGTTCTTCAATGTTTTTGCACACCAGCTGGCAACAGCATGTAGGCCTATGTTTTTGGTGTATTCCTGTACATAGCATTCAGGCAGGGTACTGGTATTTGTAGCTGCTACCAGAAAAATAAAATAAAATAAAAAGAGGAAAAAAGCAAAGAAAAAGAGAATATTTCTTATCTTATCTTATCTTATATACATGAGCTGTAAGGTACTGACCCATCCTTCCATCTTCACCTATATCTGGGCTTTTTCCAGTCAGGATCTTGATTTTCCTGATTAAATGGTGGATGCTTCTGCACAAGCTTTGAAAACAACTGTTTCTTTGCAACAGTATGGATGGACATAACAGCATATTTTGTACCTTGGCATGATGCCAAGTATCAGTGACCTTTTTTACTGGAGGTTCAGGCATCTGGTTGCATGGCTGATTTGTGTCTAATTTCTTCAGGAATAGGAAGAATCTTAGAGACCTCTTTTGTTAGAGCAGACATTGAGCTATTTACTGTGACTTATCAGGAACCTGGCCACCTTAACTCATTGTCCTAGTTAAGGACTGAATTTTGCAACTATTTATCATGTTTTTGACATATTCCATTAGGTATTTTTCTCCTCTTAATAAGTATGTATATTTTATAATTTTGAATTCAAAACTAACTTGGTGATGTTTTTTGCATAAAATGACCATAAACACAGCCCTGACTGGGAAGCTTCCCACATCCAGTTTGTAATCAAATTGTGTTTGGCTCATTATGTTTTGCAGCAATACCTATAAATAGAATGACTCCAGAGTAGTGATCCAGTAGTAATATGCCTTTATCTTGATGGATAATGGTCCTCTCAGAACAGAAATTTGCATAGCTACTCAGAAATATATATGAATATTTATTGCTAAGTTTTGTAATTTTTGGGTGTATTACAACTGACCTTTTCTTTCAAATGTTCCTGTGCAAGTAATTTTGGACTTTGGGAAGTCCTGGTTAATAGCACCAGGAGATTGAGGAATAGAGTTCAAAAAAAAAAAGATTATATAAAAGATGCATTGGATTCAATGACTATTCCCAAAAAATATTAGAGTCGGTAATGATTTCTGCATAAGATCTGCATAATTACTTTCCAGAGGAAATTTATTATACCCACATGAGGATATTGAATTTCTGGTCCAATCTCAATTGAAAAATATTGTTCTAAAAGGTAACTAGCTGCTTTACTCTATTTGAGATTTTACAGTGCAAAAAATTGGGTTGAGGACCTATAATTCTGCACATGTAAAGCTGGCCATGTTGAGGCAGCATTGTGTGAAGAGTAAAACTGCTGTGGTATCTAAATATGAGGAATTACTCATTCATAGGGCTCATTTACAAACATTTTTCATTTTTTTAATATTTTCACTCAATCAGCCTCATCTCAAACTTTCCGATGATGTAAAATTTTTGATATTTTGTGCAGTACAAGCAGCTGCAGAAAATCACTGGCCAGCTTCCCAGCTTCATGATTATGTACAGTATCCACCCTCTGATTTCAAAGAAACATGGGACTTTATCTCATATTCTTTCAGTAATATTTGAAGCCAATCAATCATTCAAATGTCAAAATGACCATCTATTGAAAGGAGAGTAGTATGTTCAAAATTCAACTTTAATTTCAACTGATGTTGCTGATTTAATAATTTAAACAGTAAAATACATAGAAATTTCATAATAGCTCACATTTATGTAATAATCTCAATGTATTTTCGATTTTACATGATGTAAAAATGTGGCAGAAGGTTGCAGAGAGGGCAGAAGTCAATGAGCATTCAAGAGGGAGATTACACAGCCACTTGCTATCACATAAGCATATGCATAGCCACCTGCTATAACATAAGCATGTGCATAGCCACCTGCTATTATGTAATAGCAGCTACAAACACCACTAGTCTGCCGGCATTCAAGCTTCGGACTACATTGATCCCGTCCCCGTTCATACTTTGTTTTATTATGTCCATACTTGCGTATACGAATCGATAAACGTTAACATGGAAGACGACGAACGAACGACCCCCTTTATGGTTGATAAACATTAATCCTATTCAGCCTCTCCAACTCAGGTCACCGGAGAGCGCATGGAATGGTCGCAGAAAGCGTCGTCTTGGCTGCGCGATATATACGAACGGGACGGGATGCGTTCCTTGGCTTGTTGAACCCTCTTGGGGTTTCGAGAAGTGAAATTCGAGAAAGTTTGAAATTCGACGAGAAGGAGAGGTGCAATTCACCTTGGGCTAGCCTGGTTGATTCAAGAATGAACTTGTGCTCGTCGAGTCGAGATTCAGCTTGTGCTCGTAAGGAATTACCTTGGGGGCCAAAATGAGTCGGAGAAGAGGAAGATCAACACAAAAGCACAAGCAGTGGGCACGAGCTTTGAAATCGATTAGGGTATAGACAGAATTGCAAGCAAGATATCAATATCGATGTTTGGAAGTTGAACGCCGAACAACTAGCCCGAGGCAAACTAGACACGGTGCGCATGGTGTGACATCGATCCAGAGCGCCAATCATGTACATAGTAAGTGCAAAGACCTGCGGCAGCGTTAGGATCGAAGTCGAGTCTGAGGGGATTCGTTGAATCGTGAAGAAAGCCGCAAGCGTAGAGGTTCAGAGCCCTGAAAGCTGCGTGTGCGTGGGGGGAGGTGGGGGCCGAGTTTAATGTTCGTGATAGGCGGGAGATGCGGACGGGATGACGAGATTCGGGAAGGGTCTGATGGAGGAACTTGGAAGAAAGGGACTCGACGAAGACAGGAAAAAAGAACTTGTTGAAAACAAGCAAGGAATTGAGTTTGGTCATTCATCGCGATCGGCGATATCAGCGTCACCAGAAGAAGAATCAGATCATCCGAAGTCCGAGCTCCAATAGAAACAGAAAGCATAAAACCATGGAATTCCCCGTTCTTGGCGGCGGTAGATTTGAGACTAGCAAAGGCGGCTGGGTAGGGCTCCGCCTTCAGCCATCGTGAATCCGCAAGCTCATAAGTCATCGGCCGTTCATGTTCATGTTATTGAGGGGAAAGTTGGGAATCCGAAGGAACGAGAGGTACTAGGGTCTGGAGTAGGAGCGCGCACGGTGGAGAAATGTGTTTCATCGACAACCAATTGCAAGCCTGCGCAAAAAGGAGAAGAAATCAGAATATGAAATGTTGAACCCATGGGGCACTAGAGCAGCCGTCGCGTCGCGAAGTGCTTGGCTAACTTTTCAAGATTGGATTTACTTGGTTAAGCCGTAAGGCGAGTTAATTGGAGGTGTTGGTATGCTGTCGTGGAACCTGCAATTGGTACAATAGGTTGAAGTGATACCGTTTCGTCGAGTACACAAGAAGTAAGAAGTGACGTCGATCTCCTACAGTGGAGAAGATCTTCGGAGCCCACATGAACCACTCCGTAGATACGCATGCTGCATGATGAATGGTGTCGCCTGAGCATATGCCACACCCTCCGCCTCCCAGGTCCCCCATCCGAAGCGCGATATTTCGCTCTTGATATGTGTCGAAGAACTTGGAATCGGTGCCTGGTTTATCTATGAAATGGGATCGTAAGAAACCACAGGCTTCCTGTTACGACTTTTCCTTTCAAGTTCACAGGCAGGGCCCAGGTCAAGCTAGAGTCGGGCTCCGAAGGCTGAAGTAAAGGGGAATTTATTCGGGATAAACCAAGGGGAGAGACGGCGTGACCTGTGACCACATGGTACCCAAAAACGACCGAGGATCTCGCATCTACGGTCTTGCTACTCTTCTCACTACTGACGGCCTTGGACGAGCGACATGTTCCTGCTGGTGCCCATATGCATCCGTGTACATCCATAAAAGTGCTGCGGGGAGGGATGGGGTTTACCCCGTCTCCTTCCGCTTCCCTTCCTTCCTACCCAGCGACTTCTCCCTCCCGGCGAAACCATCCGACTCTGGTTGAACTAGAGATACAGCAAAGATCTGAGAAATGTCCACTACACCAATGCCAATGCGCAACGCCCCCCTGATCGCACTCTCTCTATCATGGTGCTTCGCCGTCATCGCCGCGTCTGTAGGCCTAAACTCCCTCATCAAGTCGAATCAGTCGCAGAGTCGCTTGAAGAAGTTGGTTACGCCGCCTACGGTTGTTATTATTGATGTTCATGGTGAGTTGTCTTTCTTTTCTTTCTTTCCCGTCTTCAAGCTAACTCCCAGTTTTACCCCAGACATATTCGACGTCGGCGTCCTAGCAACAACTGCGTCAACACTAATATCAGTACTCACATTCAACTATATCATTCCCCTTCTCCTCCCTTCTCCTTCCTCCTCATCCTCCTCTTCCTCCCCATCGTTCTTCGCCAAACTCCGTGTCCTATCAACAAAAACCCTCCGTATTCAAGCATATTCCCTTTTCTTTTGCTGCATCGTCCTTTTGGCAGCAATGATCCCATTCATGCTGTTCTTCGCCACGCGCGAGGCCGTCGTTCGCGCCTTCGTGGGCACGCTGGAGTTGCCTAAAGAGGTGATTGAGAAGGTTTCAGCTGCTAGTGGGAGTACGCCTGTGTATAGTAAGATTGACTACAGTATGTCTCTTCTCTCTCTCTCCCTTTCCCTTTTTCTCTTGTTTACCTTTACTAATGTTCGAACCCAGTCAGGCTAGTAGCCATCTTCCCATGGTTCTCACTTTTCTTCACCTTTATCGCGGCGATCGTCTTGCTCAAAGCGGACAAGGTGGCGCGTGCTGCCGCCGTTTTGAATGCTGATCTCGAGATGAGTAATGAGAAGACAAAGTCGGAGGCGAGCGATGAGAAGGAGACGGAGTCGCGTCTTGAGGTCGATGTTTGATGAGCGGTTGGGGTGTTGATTGTCGGAATTTATGCTGACGATTGATTGGTGGGGTTGTCTTGTCGGAGTTGATGCGCTTTTGTATTTTATTTTGGGTGATAGCGGGTTCTCGGGTTTGGCTGTTGTGCATTGAATGCGGGCGACGTGCCAGTGTTATGACGTTCCTAATGCCAAGTTAACACGACGGGCGACGATTCAAACCATATGTATCCATTTGTACGAATAGTTCTATATCATTACCATTATCCTGGTATTATTTAGGATGATCTGAGGAGACGATATCATATATACCAGACCCAGATCGAAGCGTCTTAGTCCTACTGCTACTCATCATGCATCATGATTCACATTTTTCCGAGTCTTCAGTCTCCCTCCCCGTCTCATCTTGGCGCTCCTCCACCTCACGATTCTGCTTCTTCTCGCATTCACATTCCGAATCGTCACCTTGTCCCCGCTCACAACGTTTCTACGGCCCATCGAGAGTGGTGCAGTATGCAGTCGACGTCGCTTCCAAAGGACCATACATAGGCCTGGGATACTGGCATGACAGGCGTCAAACGCAACATGAGGTGCGCATACTATGTATGAGCATAAGTGGGTAGTAATGGTAATGTTGAGCTGGGTGAAAACTACAGAGCGGACTCACCCTGGCCTTGGGACATAAATTATGTTCCCCACTCCTTCTGGCTGTGTGGGTCTTGAGCTCGACCTTGATTACGACGGTGATGCAGCCGCTTCTCAAAAGAGTTTCGTAAGCCATAAGCTGGCAGTGTAGGATAACCGGAGTCGTGGACAGTTTGATTTCTTGGCTGCTGCTCCACTCTGCATTTCTTGCCTTCCAGTAAACCGTAACTATGGCGATTTCATGGGCTGGCCTGGCCAAACATCATGAGTCGTTTGCAGACAGAAAATGGTTGGTTGTTGACCTCCCGTTTCGACGCCACGTGAAGCAGTACTGTACCCGCTTTTCGCAAAGTCAGCATTCCGTTTTGACAACATGACCACTGGGAGATCACCTGGCTTTTATCACCCGCGGTTCAAGCTGACGCATTTGAAACAGGAAAAGATCCCCAAGTGACATAACCGACTTCAAGCAGTCTGGACGATGACTGTCGCTTACAGATCTTGGAAAATGCGTTCATTGGTTGATTCCTTCGAGGTCATAGGTGAGTATTAGGAGCTGACACGATGAATCATGAGAACAAGGAACGTACCTGGTAGAACACATACAAGCGGACTCTAGTTCACTAGTTTGTAGCAGCGTCGAGTTAGGTGAAAAGATAGAGCGAACCCATGCCTGTCACCAGATGGCTCTGATGAGCTCTAGAGAATTCGACCGTCGTCGCTGGCAGGAAGTGTGTTGGTCACACGTCACAGGAGTCACGGTGACAGAGATTCAGAACTCAGACCAAGGGGTATGCACCGGCGATTGCCGGCATATGGGGTAGGGAGGGAGGGGGGGTAGGTGGGGGCTTACCCAAATTAAAATTTTCGTACGTTATTTTGCCATTTAAGACCTCCCGGAGATAGTTATTCATTATAGATTGCCTAACTACTCGATTTCTGTGGTCAGAGAGGCTGTGCACGCGTTTTGTCTGCATTTGGCGTATTGACGTCAGTGGCTGTTCAACGATCAACAAACCATCGCAAGCGCTTGCGGCTTAGCGCTTAGCGCTTATCTTTAACCTTCCCTCTTTCAACAGTCGTTTCGTTCTAACGTTCTCTAGTTGAATGGCCATATGTCTCTGATAACAATAACGGTCCCCATGCTAGTGACTTGGCAGAAGCGACAGCTGGCGCTGTTGATCCGATAGCAATGTCTTCAAGTAGTCCTGGCATCCACCAAGTTGATGAGGCTGATTTACAAGCACCATAAAATACCGAGGAACTCAATATCAACGACGGTATGTCTCAAATTTATTGTTGAACTAATCTGACTTACTTTTTCGAAAGAAACCTCGCAAGAACTAGGAGCACGACCTCGTCGCAAGTGTAATCTGACCACGGTTGTACGGGAAATCATGGCCAATCATATTTGCGCGGATGAAGGATGCGAGACAGTAATTCAGGACCAAGATTTGCTTCATAGTGGTGCATGTAACCTTGTGGTAAGTGGTTGTATCCTTTTATTCCGAAAAATACAGAATAAATACTAAAATAATGGCAGTACCACTTAACTTGTCGCGGTCTTGTTGAAAGGCCCGCTGGAGGGTCGTTTTGCGATGACGAGTGCAAGGCAAATGCTGGAGGTAGGGTTTTCTACACGCAAGCGTCGGCGTAGCGTGTGGATAGCTGTATTTGATTTGTAAACACGTGATTTATTTCCTTTTTAGGAAGGCTGGGGGAGGGGGGGGGTGTCCATGAGTCCTTATCGAAATAAAACAACCCCGTGTACGGGGATTTTTTTGTGCATACCCCTTGACTCAGACGAGCTTCAAGGTCAATGTGGCCTTCTTTACGACGGTGGTGCAGTCGGTTTTCGTAGGCTAAAGAAACCTTGGATGGTAATCGTCGTGTATCAGGGTTCTGAAAAGCCCTCGCGTACCATTTTGCCTCATAAAAGTGACCACATGCGCTGAAACGGTTTCGTTTTGAGAAAAAGCCACAAAAACTTCAACTTGTCCTCATGTTGGTTTTTGACCACACCCAGAACGATCGTAAATCCCGTTGCAGATGTCGCACATCAAGCGATGAGGTATGTACACCCAGATAAACATGTTTCTTTTTGAAGTTTGTGCGCTGAGGTGGCCCGGTACTTCAAGTTTTCCATTTCCTATACAGCGGTGTCAGTGCGAAACAACACAAGCCTGAGTATGAAGCCCACCTTAACTTAACGATTGGTTACTGCCGAATAGAGTGAGATAACTCATGAAGTACCTTGAAGTTGGATGATAAGCGCTCATTACCAACGGGCTCCAGTGCGACCGTTACAAGCCTCAGACCATCACAAAGCCAATTCTTGCC
The DNA here is from genome assembly GCA_000827195.1 of Laccaria amethystina LaAM-08-1. Classification (NCBI taxonomy): domain Eukaryota; kingdom Fungi; phylum Basidiomycota; class Agaricomycetes; order Agaricales; family Hydnangiaceae; genus Laccaria; species Laccaria amethystina. Next base: position 36,611 of record KN838601.1, on the reverse strand, counting down.
TACTTGAAGAAATTAACGTTGCCCAGGGCTTGTGAATGGCAAACGGCAAGTGTCCAAGTTGTGCGATACAATCCGTGACTTTTAGACTTGATAACGTCGTACATAGCAGTTGTAAGACTCTCGATATGAGCTGAATTATGAAGCCGTTCTGGTAGTTGGCATCAGCCATGAACGCTGAGTAAAGTTTTCTGGTAAGTCCACAATGTGTTCCAAGACGTCTGAGCAAGTACTTCACCTTTCATGGCATCGATGAGAATCGGTTTTCTGGCCGCCACGTAACGCAAATGATCAAGTGAGAACACAATTCGTCCTTCGACATTTAAATAGTCTCGTAACTTGACAAAGAGAGCAGGAAGGCGGCTGAGAGGAATATTAAGTGTTTTCAATTAATTGAATTCCTGGACGAAGACATACTGCTTGCTCAACCCCCAAGCCCTCGGCTAGCAGCTATGCTGAATGGGCCTGTTGCAGATGGGTGGTAGGCCGCATGCGAGCCTCGACATCATAGGTATCATTTCGTCGTCCATGCACTAGGTTGTAGGTGAAATATAATCTAAAAATGATTCACATGAAAGATCAAGGAACACCGATAGGAAACGACATACACGGACACGAAAAATTGATTGGTTGTAAACTGGGACTCCTCAAGAGCAGTCCCTCCCCTCGGTTTCTGGGCTAAGATTTTCTGGGTTCTTTCCACGCAAATCAGAGCTGGACCTTTCAAACATTGTCAGGAATTTGCTGGAAATTTGTTCAATGACGAGCGGAGCATGGAGAACGAGACACGCGTGGTTGTGATTGTTGGTGGCAAGAGACAAGTGCTGATCAATTATCACCTCGACCACAACAATCACTAGCCGAGCTCACTGCCTGCTCACTCACGATGCTCTTAAAGGTGATTCTGTTGTTTAATGTTTAATGCAATCATTCGTGCTGAGCTTGGCTTGTTCAGGTATTGGCAATTAGCATGTTGGTGAAGTTCTGTCAGGTGCAATGCGCAACCCTTCGCTAGCTTCTCACCCAAGTGCTTGCTTTCGCGGGTCTTATCAAGGTGTGAGACTCTTCAGAAATCGAAGTTCACCATACTTTGTAGATTCAACACAACTATATGCAAATTTATTCAGTGGTCCGGACACTGAGCGCCTCATCCCCCGTCTTTCTGATCCGGCTGGCGGGGCTAGGCCTGGTTACGCCATGGCACTTAAGTAGTACAAGGCACTTAACATGTTCCCAAACCAGCCATTTGAAACACAAGGCACTTAACAATAACATGTTTCCGCCATTGAAACATACTGAGCGCCAATCTCTCCGCTTTCACTGGTAACCACCATGTCTTCCCCTGGGAGTGGGAGCTCCCCCAGCATCCAGATTTTCGGTAAGTCCTCCCAGAGTTTTGCCACTGCTGAAGCTGAACATCTAATTTCTACGTACCAGAAATTCGTGTTAAATCGCAAAGCGTTCTCAAATCGGTCGAGCTTTCGATTGGATCTTTCAAGCGGGAATCACACTGTCACTGGGGCGCAAGGACCCACAAAATCGAGTTGTCACCCCCCTGGTGAGCCGATGATCATGTGTAGCATTGGAACACAAACCTAGTCAAAGCAGTCAACTTTCGCCTTCAGAGCCCCTCTATCTGCGGGCCCGATTCCGCGGATTGATTGATGTTATATCGAAGAAAAAGATACATATTGATGAATTGCTGAGCGACGTGGATACCTACTACCCTGGAAAACAAGGCAAGTGCCTCCCTTTTGCAATCACTTCTGTCTTGCTGATGTAGATCTTTCTACTCCAGAATGGTCAAAATCGTTTGACAAGTTCAACGTCGTCCTTGTCGTGAAGTTTAGCCAATACGCAGGGGTGTGTCCACTTCTTCCTCAAACCCAAAAGCGCCCAGCTAATGCGGGTGCGATCAATTTTAGAATGCTGTAACCGATGGAGAATCCTCGACGAGTGGCAACCTGCAACCAACAATGGATGCGATATTCAATTTGGTCGAACGGTCAGTCTGCTCAATCCACGACTCCCGTGGCTTACCTTGCCGCTATGTAGGTTCCGAGTCCTGGTGATCGGCAATGTAGATCTCTTATACCTCTACCCTGGTATTAGCTTACAGTTTGTTTCTACAGAGTGGTGTAGGAAAATCTTCCCTTATCAATGAATGCTTCGGCGTCACAGAAGCTGTGAGGCCACTTTCCGTCTCGTTAAAATCCGCTCCTGAAGCCTGCCCTTCCCCAGAGCGTGTCTCACATAGAACCTGGCATATCAAATATCAATACTGCGATCTTAGCAAATAAAAATAGAAGGTTTGTTCTGCACGACAGTCAGGGCTTCGAGCATGGGGAGGGTGAAAACTTGAAGAAAGTCGTCGATTTTTTGAAAGATAGGAGGGACATGCCAAACGTGAGGGATCAGGTTCATGCTGTCTGGTATGTGCATCGCTCCTCGATCACTTGTGTGAACATGGGTGATGAAGGTGTTGCGCAGGCTTTGTTTCCAAGTACCCTTGTCTGAAGGTGATCGTTTGTTCGAGGCTGGGATGGAGAAGTTATTCCGCATGAAGTCCGAAGGAGAACTTGGTCCTGGTAGGTTTTTGGCATTCGTTGGTCGACGATCACTCACCCTTGCGTCCAGTTCCTGTGATCACCGTTTTCACCAAGTATGACAAGCTGGTAGCGCAGGTCAAATTTGGTAACAGCATGGAGTTCATGCGCCGCACGGGAACCTTGGATCCAAATGCGCGCAATGCACTTCTGATCAAAGAGACAAACGAAAGGTTCGAAACACTTTGTGTCCGTCCCTTCAAGGCGATGGTCGGCCCAGACGTCCCCCACATTGCTGTCTCAAGTAAGTTGTTGACCAAATTTTTTCTAGATTTGTGTTTACATTCACGATCGCAGCTAAAAAAGGGTGCGATAGTTCCTTGAAGGACCTTATCGCACTCACCGCAAAATGCGTGAAAAAATACCTCGCGGTTGAAGTTCCGGAAGAAGTCGCAGTGCTCTCTGCTGTTGCCCAACGCGTGAATCCAGCTATGAAGATCGATGCGGTGATAGCGTGAGCATACAGACGTTTGTCTTCTGAACGTCCTGCTGACATCTTCTGGTCAAAGAGCTGGGAAGAAGCGAGAAGCGTATGAGATTTCCACTGTGTCACCAAACTGGGACCTAACTTCTATCTAGGTTTTTGGAGGGGCCTTACTTCCAGCGTGAACTTTCGGGGGAAAACAGTAGAAGCGTGCCTTCGAGTTTTACACACTGATATTGTGCGGGTGTGGAATATTCAGGATGAATTTGGGGTAAAGACTTCATTGCCATGCCCCCTCAGGCTTTGCTTAATGAGAACATTCCCTCGACATCTCGAGAGCAAGGCGTGGAGGTTGTTAATGACCACACTTGCCGGAGAGCAATATGAGGGGCTATCGGATCCCAATACGATAATGGGAGCTTACTTTCAATTATTATCACCTTATTTTTCATACAAGTCGTCAGTTTTCGCGCTGTTTGGCGCTTTAACTGCACTCCTTGGGGGTTTATCCGCACCCGCTGCTCCTACTTGAATTCCTATTACTCCAACTGTAGTCCTCGCAAAATAGGCATACGATGTATATCAGCAATCGTGCGTTCTGAGGTTCCTAGTGATCGACAAACTTCCAGGGCGCTTATGGTACAACGTCTAATAGCGTACATTGTTGATTTCACCATCGTCATGCAAGGCCTCGTGGTTAACGCCCGACTGCACCTTTCCCGTCGAAATACTGCACACTGGGGAACGAATCGCTGTTCAAAAGGTGGTTCAAGTCGTAAATTCGGAAAATCTGCCCAGTCGCAATTCGAAGATGAAGCGTTGAGGTCGCCCACACCATATTTTGGCCGTATCAATCTGTGAAATTACACCAGATACAGAAATTCAGAATGGATGAAAAGACAATAGATGGCCAACCTCTGCGATTCAGATGGGATCTTGTCGTCGACTTTCCATGAGACAGTCGCTGTAAATCGATTATTGACTTGCAGGCCTGGACCGCCTGGTATAAGAGATGGGATTGTAACAAGTCTCAGGCTTCCTCTTGCGACTTTTCTTTTCCAAGCTCAGACAGGCAGGACTCAGGTTACGCTGGAGTTGGGAAGGGGAGGGTGTGACCCGTGGCATGGTACCCAAAAACGACCAAGAACTTCTCGGGTTTGGCTGTTCTGCAGTGAATGCGGGCGACGTGCCAGTGTGATAACGTTTCTATTAAATGCCAAAGTTAACAGACGGGCGACCATTCAAACCATATGTATCCGTTTGTGCGAGTAGCACTGCATATATATATCTGAATCAGATCCACCTTCCTTCTACGTGAATAAGATCTCTCGTTCAGTCTTCCTCTCCGCGCTCCTCCACCTACATAGCTCTTCTTGCACTGGGCCTGGATGTTCAACTCGTTCCCGCTCACAAAGTCCCTCCACGGCGAACGCCCATCGAGGGTGCTATAGTTGTCGAACACGTTCGCTGGCCGTCGGAGGACATAACGGTATTCCGTTCAACGAGATCGCCTGGCTGTTTGTCAGCTGCACTTGACGCGTAAACTTGAACTGGAAAAGACGTCCGGTTACATATGTAAGCGACTTCAAGCACCATGACTGTCACTTACCGATCTTGGCAAACGCGTTCATTGGTTGATTCCTTTGAGCTCATGAGTGCTATGTTTCTGATAAATGAGTATCGGAATTGGCAGGATGAATCATGAGAATAAAGGAGCGACGTACCCTGGGAATACATATCAATGGACTCTGAAAGACGTAGAGCGAACGAACCCCTGCGCGTTTTTGTCTATCACCGGATGGCTCTAATGACCTCTAGAGAATTCGACGCCAATGGCCATCGTGGCTGGCAAACCATGATACTGCTGGTTACTGGTCACACGTCACATGAGTCACGGAGAACTCAGATGACAGCTTCTCGATTTTACGACGGAGGCGCAGTCGCCCGGAGGAAGTTTTCGTGGGCCAAAGAAGCCGTGGGTGGTAACCACCATGTACAAAAGCTTCCTGTTCCGTTTTGCCTCGTGACAGCGACCACCCCACAGTCATCCGAGTCCAGACTCTGGCTGGAGTTTTGTTTGGAGAAAGAGCCGCAAAAACTTGTGGTTCACCACAGTCAGAATAAAGGGACGATCGTAAAGCCCATTGCACGTGTTGTGCATTAAGATGAGGTATGTACACCCGGATAAACGCGTTTCTTTGAAGTTTGTGTGCTATGGTACTTCAAGCGTTCCCTAACCAGACCATTTCCTATATAGCGGTTTCAGTGCGAAACGACTCGAGCCTGAATATGAAGCCCACCGTAACTTAACAATAAGTCACTGCCGAAGAGTGTGTGATAACTTAGGGTCCAGTCTGACCGTTACGCGCTTCAGACCATCACGAAACCCACTCTTGCCTACTTGAAGAAATTGACGTTGACCAGGGCTTGTGAGTGGCAAACGGCAAGTGTCCAAGCTGTTGTGCAATACAACCTGTGACTTTTAGACTTGATAACGTCGTACATAACAGTCGTAAGACTTTCGATATGAGCTGAATTATGTTGGAATTATGAAGCCATTCTGGTAGTAGGCATCACCCATAAGTGCCGAGTAAAGTGTTCTGGTAAGTCCACAATGTGTGTTCGAGTATGTCTGAGCAAGTACCTCACCTTTCTAACCCACCCCTTGGCACTGATGAAAGTCGATATTCTGACCGCCACGTAATGCGAATGCAACACAATTCAACCTTCGATATTTAAAAAGTCTCCTAACTTGACATGGAGAGCAGGAAGACGACTGACAGGAATATTAAGTGTATTTAATCAATCGAATTCCTGGACGAAGACATACTTCTTGCTCAACCCCCAAGGCCTCGGCTAGGAGCTGCGCCGAGCAGGCGAGTGGTAGGCCGCATGCGAGCCTCGACATCATAGGCATCATTTCATCGACCATCCACTAGGCTGTGGGTAAAATACAATATGAAAACAATTCACATGAAAGGTCAAGAAACACAGATAGGAAACGACGTACACGGACACGGAAAACAGATTGGCTGCAAACTCGGACTCATGAGCGGTCCCTGTCGTCGGTTCCTTGGCTAAGTTTTTCCTATCTCTTTCCAGCCGAATCAGAGCTGGGCCTTTCAAACCTCATAAGGAGCTTTGCTAGAAATTTGTTCAACAACGAGCGGAGCACGGAGAGCGAGACACACGTGGTTGTGATTGTCGGTGGCAAGAGACAAGTCACGACCGTGATCATTATCACGCTGATTGAAGTCGACAATAACAATCACTCGCCGAACTCAGTGCCAGCTCACTCACTATGCTCTTAAAGGTGATTTTGTGGTTTAATGCAATCATTCATGCTGACCTTGGCTTGTTCAGGAATTGGCAATTAGCATGTCGGTGAAGTCTTGTCAGGTGGACGAGCAATGCATGGCCCTTCGCTAGCTCTCGCCCAAGTGCTTGCTTTCGCCGGTCTTGTCAAGGTGTGGGATTCAGAAATGGAAGTTCACTTTGGAGCTTCAACACAGCTCTATGTAGATTGATTGGGTGGTCCCGACATTGAGCGCCTCACCTCCCGTCTTTCTGATCCGGCTGGCAACGGCTAGGTCATGGCACTTCGCATATTCCCAGACCTGCCATTTGAAGCCGCACATTATGAGCGCTAATCTCCCCGATAATCACCATGTCTTCCTCCGGTGGGAGCTCTGCCAGAGGGCCCAGCATCGAGATTTTCGGCAAGTCCTCCAAGAGGTTTGCCACTGCTGAAGCTGAATATCTAATTTTCACTTGCCAGAAATCCGCGTTACATCGCAAAGCGTTCTCAAATCGGTCGAGCTTTCGATCGGATCGTTCAAGCGGGAATCACCCTGTCTCCTGGGGGCAAGGACCCACACATTTGAGTTGCCATCCCCCTGGTGAGCTAATGGTCATGTGGAGCATTGGACAACAAACCCAGTCCAAATAGTCAATTTTCGCCTTCAGAGCCCCTTTATGTTCGAGTCAAATTCCGCGAATTGTTTCGTGTTATGTCGAAGAACAAGATACACCTTGACGAATTGCTAACCAACGTGGACCCCCTCTCCTCTGGAAAACAAGGCAAATGCCTCCCTTTTGCAATCGCTCCTGTCTTGTTGATGCAGAACTTTAAACTCTAGAATGGTCAAAATCATTTGACAAGTTCGACGTCGTCCTTGGTGTGAAGTTTAGCCAATACGCAGGGGTGTGTACACTTCTTCCTCGAACCCAAAAGCATCCGCCTAATGCGGGTACGATCGATCTTAGAGTGCTTTAATAGACGCGGAATCTTCGACGAGTGGTGACCTGCAACCCACAACGGATGCGTTATTCAAGTTGGTTGAACGGTCAGTCTGCTTAACCCCCTACTACTGTGGCTTACCTTACCGCTAGGTTCCGAGTCCTGGTCATCGGCAACGTCGTTCTCTCACATCTCTTCCCTCATGCACTACCTTACAGTTTTGTTGCAGAGTGGTGTAGGGAAATCTTCCCTTATCAATGAATGCTTCGGTGTCAACGATGCTGTGAGATCACTTCCCCGTCTTCTCAAAATCCGCTTTTAAAGCTTGTCTTGCCCCAGACCGTGTCTCATTCAGGAGCTGGGGTGTCAAATATCAACACTCCGATTATAGCCAGCGAAAACGGAAGGTTTGTTCTGCACGACAGTCAGGGCTTCGAGCATGGGGAAGGTGAAAACTTTCAGAAAGTCGTCGATTTTTTGAAAGCTCGGAAGAACATGCCCAATGTGAGGGATCAGGTACATGCTGTCTGGTATGTTCACCGCTCCTTGATTATTTGAGTGAGCAAGATAATGAAGGTATTGCGCAGGCTTTGTTTCCAAGTATCCTTGTCTGAAGGCGATCGTTTGTTCGAGGCTGGGGTGGAGGAGTTATTCCGTATGAAGTCCGAAGGAGAACTTGGCCCTGGTAAAATTTTGGCGTTTTTTTGGTCGACGATCACTCATTGCTCGATTTAGTTCCTGTGATCACCGTCTTTACGAAGTATGATCGGCTGGTAACACAGGTCAGATTTGGTAACAACATGGAGTTCATGCGCCGCACGAAAACCTTGGATCCGGATGCCCGCAATGCACTTCTGGTCAAAGAGACAAACGAAAGGTTCGAAACACTTTGTGTCCGTCCCTTCAGGGCGGTCGTCGGTCCAGACGTCCCCCACATCGCTGTCTCAAGTAAGTTCTTCACCGATTTTTTTCTAGATTGGTGTTTACATTCGTGATTGCAGCTAAGAAAGAGTACAATGATTCCACAAAGTCCTTGAAGGACCTTACTGCACTCACTGCAAAATACGTGAAAGAATGTCTCGCGGTTGAAGTTGCGGAAGAAGTCGCAGTGCTGTCTGCTGTTGCCCAACGCGTGAATCCAGCTATGAAGATCGACGCGGTGATAGCGTGAGCATACAGACGTTTGTGTCTGAACGTCCTACTGACATCTTCTGGTGACAGAATTGGGAAGAAGCGTATGAGATTTCCGCTGTGTCACCAAACTGGGACCTAACTTCTATCTAGGTTATTGGAGGGGCCTTGCTTCCAGCGCGAACTTTCCGGGGAAAACAATAGAAGCATGCCTTCGAGTTTTACACACTGATATTGTGCGGGTGTGGAATATTCAGGATGAATTTGGGGTGAAGGCTTCATTCCTATGCCCCCTCAGGCTTTGCTTACTGAGAACATTCACTCAGCATCTCGAGAGCAAGGAGTTCAGGGCGTTAATGGCCACACTTGCCGGAGAGCAATACGAGGAGCTGTCGGATCCCAATACGACACTGCGAGTTTGCTTTTTCAATTTCTACCGCCTTATTTTTCACATAACTCGTCAGTTTACGCGCTTCCCCGGTGCTTGCTGCTTTAATTGGACTCATTGGGGGCTTATCCGGACCTGCTGCTCCTATCGTAATTCCTATTGCTGCAACTGCAGTCCTCGGAAAGTGGGTATATGATGTATATCAGCAATCGTGCGTTCTCAGGTTCCTACGTATGCGGTGAAGTACTAATCGACAAACTTCCAGGGCGCTTATGGTACAACGTCTAATGGCGTACATTGTTGATTTCACCATCATCATGCAAGTCATCTTCGGCCTCGTTATTAACGCCCGACTGCGCCTTTCCCGTCGCCTGATCAAGCTCGCCTTTGCGGCATACAACAATTCAATAGAAAGAAGACAAGTCCACAATGAAATTAAGGAGCATGTAAAGTCTGCAGGTCGCACTGACCGGGATGCAGCACTTGCAATGATGCTTCAACTGATCAAGGACCGCCAGATCAAAACTGAGGACATAGACAAGGCGATGGAGGGATTTGATAATGATGAAGATGAGCACTGGGATGTCCTCAAAGCCTGAAAATTTATCCTGCCTATGCATCATAGCTTTGTGTAAATATGAATGTCCCACCTCTCAAATAGAATGCCACTCGTTCCTTAAATTTATTGGACTGGGGGAGCTCTTCAAGTGAATCACACACGCCGTTCACAAGTTGACGGTTCACTGATCTGAGAAGCAGATCGCAGATGTATCGAGGAGCGATTCAACATTAAAAGTCGTTCGAACTAGACAATGTGATTGTTGAGACTGAAACTATATTCTCAGCAGACCTGGAGTAGCCGGAGAAAATGTCATACCAGCTTTGCACTTTCCTAACAAATCATGATCAATCCAAGTTCGCTTTCGCAGAGGTGAGCGTTTCTTGATCTATTCAGTGAACAGAATGCAGAATCGGATTAGTATCAGCGGGTTTAGAATCTGAAAGGGAGCTGCAATACCAAAGGACACACCTGATAGGCCCTCGGCCTTCACTTTCACAGATTTCACAGAAAAATACATATAAGATTGTCATTGTCCACAATGTTGAACGGTCTGTGATCGAGTTCAAAGTCATTAAAAAATAGACAAAGACGATGACCAAGAAGACGAGAGTCACTTACGATATTAATGACCTGACATAGGGCCTCCCTGAGACTGCGAAAGGTGACCGGTGGATTTTTATTATCTGTTTCAAACCAAAATTTGAGTTCTGGAAGCTGTGGATCCGAGATCTCATGTCGGAAATCAGGGGAAAGGAGGCTGGCTGATGTCAGCGGATACCGTTCGTGTGACTCCTAACGAATCCACACAGTAAAAGTGTGAGTTACAGCCGAAACGACGAATCGTCCAAGAGGACATACATTGGTGTGGGTAAAGCTGACCTCATTTTGTAGTACTGTTGAATCGAATGAAACAGCAGCGCAGCGCCGACCATTGCGCATCTCTTCCTGTCGTAAAATGGCCTCAATGAGCTCTGAATTCGACGCCAATGAGTCAATGACCATCATCGGGAAAGTGCTGAATTGGTCACACGTCACACGTGTCACAGACTTATCAACAATAATTTCAACGACGTTGGAGGTGTTTCCGATTCCAAGAAATCTTTGGTGTCAAGGGAATTCGCTTTCTGCGACGTTGGACGTTGTGTATGAGGGTTTTGGAAGGTCTACTATCTCATTTTGCCGTGTGATAGTGATGAGCTGGCAATCCTCTGGACGAAAGTTTGTTTCATAACAAAGCCGTAGAAATGTAAGTATGTACACCAGTAGGTCCAATTAAAAGCTACACACGTTGCAGATAGGGCCTTGAGCTTAAAAGGCCAATGGTTTGAAGCTTGCCAACGAGTCAGAGCTAGAACGTTTTCAGGGGCGAAATGGCTCTGCAAGGGATTGCGATCTTTTTTCTCGAATATTACCATATCCATAGGCGATCCAATATCCCAAAAGCGAAGTATATTCCATTCAGTGATTCCTCACTTCCCATCTTGACATTTAAGGGACAGCGCGACTTAAGAGTAAACACCAGCGGTACCCCCATGTAAGGTGAATGCCTGGCGATTGGAGAGTAAATGAGTCGACGATGATGGCAGGTGCGGTGCCCTTGATGACCAGAATACTTAGTTTCAGTTGAGGCGCACAGCATAAGAGCTTACTTACCGTGAATTCGAATGACATCTAAGCTGCGACTTTCAAATCCCGCCGTATGAGAAAGTCCGCTTCCAAAGGGACACCACAATGTGCTTCAAAATTGTGTGGCTCTCTGGGTCCTTGCTGGCCCTGTGTCGTACTTCGATAGTCTGAAAGTAATCGACTGAACAACGGCAAGTATCGCGATCATTGAGCTTACCCCAAGATGCTCCTCCCCGGCGCAGATCAGCCAGCATATGAATCGCACCACCGTAGTATGGTTTGACAGGGGGAGCCGCACGACAGCTACAAGACACAATAAGCGACTTGGATCGGCCAAATTCTGTGGACAAAAACTTACCGATTCCAAGCCCCAAAAATCGCGCCACGCAAATGCATCCAAATGTGATCATGTAAGTTCGCCAGCTCATGCTAGGTTTAAGAGCATATGATTTAGTAAGAGGTTTTTATCAGAAGCGAAAGAAACACGAATAGGGAAGAACGTACATTGAAAAACAGGCCAATTCCAGCGGATGAGATATGGTGGAAAACTACAGGCATGTCCCCCCTGCCTCTGCCTCTGGGCTCAAATTAATCAGTTTATCGTTAAGGTTCGCCCGTAGTTGAAAGGTGCCGTGGCTCTGAAAGGTCGTTTATTGAATCTTTGGGTTGTCGTCGTCGTCATTCGCGTATTCCGCCATAGCTGAATCTGTGACGTTTGAGGAAGGTACTACATGGAAAAGAGAAACGTGATGAGATGTGATCATGGCACACAACTTGACAAAAACGATCCCCTAGTAATACTAACAATACCCAGCGAACACCTACAAAACCAGCAACAATCCCCCACAGATCTTTCCGAGCCTTGTAGTGTCCTTTACAACTGCGAACAAGGGAGAATATCTACAAGTTTGGAACATGGGACATTCATGTCGGGGTCAACAACTAGAGAGACTCACAATGAGTCCAGCATCCACTCATCCCCCGTGGCACAATCTTCACGTTACGAGTCCGTGATTTATGTCCAGTTCTTGAGGTACGGTTCAGAAGTTTCTTTCCTTCGGTAACCCCCACGAGGTGAGTGCTTCTCGCTTGGTTTCAACATTGCACCACCATTCTGATTTTGTCAACAAAAACATTCAAAAATTCATGAATGGCCCTCTCAATGGGATACACGATTGGATTCACCTCCGAGCATTTCCCGGGGCCTTTCTTACATAGGTTGCACAGAGCGGTCGATGAACTTATCGAATACCTCATCTATAGTCGATACTCGAGAACTACGATGTTCTATTCACTCAATCGTTGTAATACGAATCAGCGAACTGCATCATGGAACTAAGGGCTCTTCGGCCCTGTCATCGCGCATTCACAAAGGAAACGTTTGTGGTCGAAAATTGGAAACTACGGGAACGGCGTTGTACAGGCTGGAGCAGCTTGCTTTGAAAGTAAGCCGCGTTACTGCCTTTCGCGTATATCCTCCGTTTAACCATCGCACCAGCTCTTGGTCCTATACTAATACCCACGGTCTCATTATGCTGGCTTGTTTTCGTTCAAGTTAGTGGCACATGTATTCTTTCGTCGACACATCAACTTCGCGGTTCATTTTTGTTCGGATTATGGCACTTGCGTTCAGACAACAAAGCTTCGTTAAGTACATATAAGTCACGCTTTGCCTAAGCCCCAATCCTCGTCTTCATTGTTCTCGAACATCTCAACTGCACTTTGTAGCTCCTCCATACTCTCGGGTTTCAACTGATACTCCTTGATCAATTCGATGATTTTCACCAGAGCTGCATCCCGGTTAAAGCGGCCTACTAGCTTCACATGTTCCTTAATCTCCTCGTGAACTTTGGTCCTTTCCTCTGAAATGCTGTACGCCTTAAAGACGAGCTTGATCAACCGGCGGGAAAGGCGCAGGCGGGCATTAACCACCAGGCCAAAAATTATTTGCATAATGATTGTGAAGTCAACGATGTACGCCATTAAACGTTGTAACATGAGTGCCCTGAGATTTTCCCGTTTAGCGTTCTAACATGGCATAGCGAGGAAGACATACGATTGCTCGTACACATCGTAAATCCATTTTACGAGGAAGAGGGTCGCAACGATAGGAAGCACAATGGGAGCGGCGTGTGCAGCTAAAGCCCCAATTAACTTAGTCAAGGCTTCAAGTACTGAAAAGGCACGGGCGCTGACAACTTGTAAGAAATAAGGAGGCAAGGTCGACAAAACTGACTTACAAATTCGTGTTGGGATCTGACGGCTCGTCATATTGATTCCCAACAAGTTCGATCATTAGCTTTTTCAATTCCTTACTTTCCAGATACTAACACCACAATTTCCGTAAGTGTAAGAGGGCATGATATTAAAATATCTACCCTGCAATCATCCTGAATGTTCCACACTTGAATGATATCAACGTGTAGAACCTTTAGGCATGCTTCTATAGTCTTGCCCGGAAAATTCACACTGGCTGCGAGCCCCAGCCAATAACCTGACCAAGAAAGGGTAGATTAGTTGACCGTTCACCGAGGGGCACACCAGAAGATTCATACGCTTCTTCCCAACTCTTGAAATAGGCGTTAGGATGACATTAAAAAGACATACGTTTAAATGCTCACGCAATCACCGCATCAATCTTCACAGCTGGATTCACGCGCTGAGCGATGGCAGAGACTAGCGCAACATCATCAGCAACGTCAACTGCGAGGGACTTTCTGACGCAGTCAGCAGTGAGACGGACAAGCTCGTTCAACATCTTTCTGGTATCCTTGTACTCCTTATTGACTGTGTTGGTAAATATAAGCACAAGCCCCAGAAATCTCTTTATAACTTACTTGAGACGGCGGTGTGCGGAATGTCTGTACCAACGACCTGTTCGAAGGGACCAACACACAATCCTTGAAACTTTGCTCTTGCCTCCTCAGCAAGACGTGTACTTCGGGTTGCCAGATCCAAATGTTTGTTGCGTTTGCGGAACGCTAGATCGTTACCAAATTCAACCTGCTCTACCAACCTATCATACTGGGTAAAAACGGTGATCACAGGAACTAAACCAAACCGTGAGCCATTGTCGATCAGAGAACACCGAAAACCTACCAGGGCCAAGGTCTCCGTTGGACTTCATACGGAATAACTCTTCCACCCCAGCCTCGAACAAACGATCACCTTCACACACAGATACTTGGAAACAAAGCCTGCGCAACACCTTCGTCATCTTGTTCACTCAAGTGATCAAGGAGCGGTGAACATACCAGACAGCGTGTACTTGATCCCTCACATTGGGCATGTTCTTCCGAGCTTTCAAAAAATCGACGACTTTCTTAAAGTTTCCACCTTCCCCATGCTCGAAGCCCTGACTGTCGTGCAGAACAAACCTTCCGTTTTCGCTGGCTATAATCGCAGTATTGATATTTGACACCCCAGCTCCTGAATGAGACACAGCCTGGGGAAGGACAAGCTTTAGGAGCAGATGTTGAGAAGACAAGGCAGCGGCCTCACAGCATCGTCGACGCCGAAGCATTCATTGATAAGGGAAGATTTCCCTACACCGCTCTGCAACAACAAAACTATAAGCTAGTGCATGAGGGTAGAGGTATGAGAGAACTACGTTGCCGATGACCAGGACTCTGAACCTAGCGGCAGGGTAAGGCACAGTAGTCGAGGATTGAGCAGACTGACCGATCGACAAAATTGAATAACACATCCGTTGTTGGTTGCAGGTCGCCACTCGTCGAGGATTTCTCATCGGTTGGAGCATTCTAAGATCGATCGCACCCGTATTAGGCGGGCGCTTTGGGGTTTGAGGAAGAAGTGGACACACCCCTGTGTATTCGCTAAACTTCACTCCAAGGACGACATCGAACTTGTTAAATGATTTTGACCATTCTAGAGTAGAAAGTTCTGCATTAGCACGACAGGAACGATGGCAAATGGCAGGCGCTTGCCTTGTTTTCCAGAGGAGTCGGAGTCCACCTTGCTCAACAGTTCATCAAGATGTATCTTGTTCTTCGACACACAACGAAACAATCCGCGGAATCGTACTTGCAGATGGAGGGGCTCTGAAGGCGAAAGTTGACTGCTTGACTAGGTTTGTCGTTCAATGCTACACATGATCGTCGGCTCACCAGGGGGATGACAACTCGAGTTTGTGGACCTTTGCGTCTAGGGGGCAGGGTGATTCCCGCTTGAACGATCCAATCGAAAGCTGGACCGATTTGAGGTTGTGTTGGGATGAAACGCGGATTTCTAGTCGGTGGTGTCAGATGTTTGGCTTGGGGCAAAAATCTGAGGGGTTACCAATAATCTCAATGCTGGGGCTTCCGGTTGAGCTCTCCCTCGCAGAAGACATGATGGTTTGGGTTAAAGAGAGGTGGTTAGCGCTCACAACACGCGGTAAACGGCAGGCATGATTGAAGTAGAAGTTGCCTCATTGCAAGATAAGGCGCTCGGTGTGACTGTCAGAGGATGTGACGGTATGTCAGTAGCTGACAGGTAGCTGATTGTTAATGAGTTACGCACTATTTAAGACATACACCCGTAAATATCTGCCCCTTTTCGCAGCACCGAACGTAAGGTCAGTAGTGTCATCGGTTGTTCACGAATCACGGCCGTCATCTGAGCTCAAAGGTGGGGGTCGCCTCGAGAAGCGTCCGTGGAGAATGACAAACGGTGATCTGAGTAGCCCAGGTGAGTACAGGGTGTATCTTATGACTTCCGCCACGCTGAAGCCAATGGTTGGGAGCGGCCTCGCATGATGGTTGGATGTTCTACAAGGAGCTGACTTCGGCCATACCGCCAAGGTCTCTCGGTTTCGAACGTACTATCGGCCGTGCTAGGTTGCGGGTAGCTAGTACAACTTACTTTAGAACTGAGAGAGAATGGGAATAACAGAAAACTTACTTACGAAAAGGAATGGATTATAGTTGAAAGAAGTAGTGTCAAACTCTTACAGGCGAATGGAACTATATGTGCTCCTCCTCCGGTCTCAACAACCCATGGTGTGCATTCACTTTGTGGGGGGTGAGATATGGCTCGTGATCGCATGTTATGATTTGCGTGGTGCCAATACCTAGATACGGAACGGAAGCCCCTCAGTTGCGAACGTACTTCTGGTTGAAAGATGGTGAAATGGCAATTTGAATGGAAACAAACGCCATGTGGGCAATAACGAATACCCAATAGATACAATTTTGACGTGTAATCGCGGAGAACAATTCCCCATGTTGTCATGAAGATGCACGTCGTCTTGGTTCGCACCCGCGGATGGCGTTGCAGTGCTAGAAGTCGATGTTCCAGGTTCCAACAGTCATTTTGGCCAAAATGAGCAGAGGGTTTCCTTAACATGTTGCCCAAAAGTTGAATGCAATATGAGTGTACCACCAACCAAAGGAAAAAGGGCGCAGGTGTCGAATGAGAATCCAAATAGCCTATAGGAGCCAAGAGCTAGTATGATAGGTAAGTACGAATTTAACAAAGCCAATAACGTTACTTACTTTCAAAAGCAAACCGCTTGAACGTATTGTCCGATCGCGCCGTTTCCGTAGCCTCCCCTACGAGGCATCGAAACCCAACCACTAGGTCTTTCTGGTGCGTGACATCTCCGTGTGACATAGCATGCTTGAAACTGACCAACTTTGTGCTTCGTGATACGATCAGCCACATTGACCATGGCATTCGTCGAAGATGAGCATTGATCGTAGATGACGAGGCTCTTGGAAATTTCGTCGATAGTTTCATGAGGGATTCTGCACGAAATAGATCCTACATGATTCTCTGCGTAAACACTGCACGATGAAGGTTCGCATCCGCTGTAGTAAAGGGTTGAAAGTCATGACAGTCGTAAGAGGTGTCCCGCACTCACGAGATAGCAATGACCTTGGTTCGCGTACAAATGGCTCAAGTGATTTAACGAGTCGGCTCGCCCTCGTACACCCCTCGAATGTACATTCTGAACGGGCGTAACACCCACCACCGTCGGCTTTTCGTCCTTTCCATCATCGATCTCCCCACCTCACCCCCAACAACAACCCCACTCCCACCCCCACCACCCGCCCCGCCTCCTCATCAAAACCGCCACATGAACAGCCGTAACCCCGTTCAATAATGACACATCCAGCTTCCACACCGCCGTCGTCACTCCCAACCCAACTATCCCCAACACCAAGTCAAGCTGTGAAAAATGGATGCGGGAGAATGGCCAGAGTGGTTTGCGGCCGAACCAGAGACAGAGGATGGTGGGAGGGGAATATGTAGAGGTAAAGACGGTCATGGCCATTAGTAAGGATTATCATGCAGTGTTATTCGTGCAGGTGTCTTCCCCTTTTGGCGTGGGGGACGATTTTGTTTTGGAGGGTAACAGCAAGCAAGAGAGGAGGGATGGCCAGCTGTTGACAACACTCGCGTTACTGCAGACGTTCCATGCCCATATGGCTTTCCAGTTGGAAATGCTCTTGCCGAAGGGACTGGGCTCCTAGGCTGATCAGTGATGCATAACAATACCCCAAACAGTCGACCTCCACCTGAAACGCCTCCGCCTCCCCTCAACAGCAGGCCGCTCTCCGGTCCACTTCACCACCTCCTCGACGCATCGCTCCATGTCCCTAGATGCCTACCTGACCTATCTCCAACAGAAAGGTTTCCTCGACCGGCAGTAGGTTGGTGACCATGCAGCCAAGAAGAAAGGCGCAGGGAAACGTATACGGGTTACTCAAGCAGAGGACGCAGAAGGTCGCACGTGGGAATGGCGCTGGGGACCGGGAGCTGCGTGTGAGGTGGGTGAAGAAGGCATCGCGAAGTTCGTGGCGGAGTTTATGGTTGGGAATGCAGACGCGGAGGAGGGTAATGCCGCTGGTGGAGATAGGAGGAGAGCTGGTGGCGGGAAATTGGCCGAGTGCCGTTGATTGCTCCCCTTTTGACATACTACGTCCGCATGCTCGACATCTAGGTTATTATTATCCTACTCTACGACCTCAATGCCGTTTTTTTCTTTCTCTGGATACGTTTTGCACCCCGCCCGCCTAATGGTATCAATCTCCGAAATTCCCTAACACTTCAGGAAAGAGCATACATAGCGCAGGACTTCTAGTTTATAAGGGAATCCTCCTTTCCTTGTTTTGCGACCTCTAATTTTATAGATGGGCGTTTACCAGTATCATAAAGTATGACATCTAAACACCCACATTCATATATAAATCAAATGCCACACCTGAGAGCGCACGGATGTTGCACCAAGCTGAGAACAAGGGAATAGAAAGGCCGTCTGTGGCATTTAGTGGTTGCATCACATAGGGGTCACAAGAACGATGAGAGAGGACGCACGAACGACAATGGAATTCAACACCACAAAGGATACGATTGGGTGCAAGGCCGTTGCAAGCTTGTCTTCTTGGGTTATAGGAGGGTTTTGTGGTGTAGCTAGTTTTTGGACTGCTAGCGTGGAGATGTAGACAGCGCCGACCCCCATCTGCAGATACAACTGAGATGTGACTGAAGAAATACATCTCGGTGACCTACAGGTCCTATCGACGAAGAAAATCATCAGGAGAATTCCGCCGTAGATTGCCCTTACAACATACCGAAATGTCCAGAGAAGAGGGCTTGCCTCCAGGAAGCAATTTCCGGGATCCATTTATAAAGCATCAACAATGGTGGAATGCGTCTCAACAACAGCACCCCCAAGGTCAGTAGCAACAATCGCCCTGGGGTGATACCCAAGGCTGGAATTGTGAATGATTCAAAGGGAAGCCAGGCGCCAATATACATGAAGCCGACACAGTTGAGGACAAAGTCTATCAGTGAAGAAAATAGTTGTCCTTCAGTGTGCACGGTGAATTCACCGTCCCATGAAATAGCACATCCTGTCAATATAAATCATGTCAGGCCTAACTAGATGCACGGAGGTTGGAAGTAGACCTGCAGCGAATACGGCCAAGAGATCGTCGCTCCCCAAGGTACTGACGATTCCAGAAACGAAAATGGCCAATGAGAGGTATTGCATGACGTAGGACTGTCGGTCGATGACGCCGTGCCGATGGGAGAACTTCATCAGAGAAGAGAACGCCAGACCTGGCTTAATACCGTCACTACTCGGTTGGGTTGCGAGCTTAGGCTATACTCACCGAGCAAAGCACCAATAAAAGTTCCGAGAATCACTTGATCTGTAATTGTCATTGTTTCCTGTGGTAACCTCAGATGGTTAGGAGGAGACTTACATAAACATCCGACTAGAAGCCAGTGTCCAATAGCTTCACGCTTGGTAGCATCAACAGTAAGGTAGATAGCGATTGTCAAAAAGGGGTACGCTAGGCCATCATTGGCTGCCGATTCGGCCGAGATCAAGTGTCGTAATCGTTCAGAAACGTTCTTGATCGCAAAATCTCCACCTGAAAAGATAAGATTAGACAGAGATAACTGCACGCTCGACCAATGCTCGGACCTACGATGGCTGCACATATGATAGGATCGGTGGGAGTCAGGCAAGCTGCAATGGCAAGACAAGAAACAAAGTTGAATTGCGGAAACAGCGAATGGACGAGTCCTAAGGTTTCTTCGGTCAGTATTCAGCAGAAAATAAAGCTACGCATACCAGCGACAATGAACCAACCAATTGCCATTGTTGGAACTATCATCACGAGCAAACTCTTCGCATGTTCTGCCATGTATGCCTTTGGGAGTTCAACTCCAATGGCAAATAAGCCTATAGCAAGAATCACGCGCATCACCTCGAGCGTGATTGCATTGCTGTGAGAGCCCCAGGAACGGGGATCGAACACACCAGCAAAGTGAGGTCCCATGAAAATGCCGAAAACGGTCCCGAGTACAACTTCATTGACATAGAGCTGTACATAGTATGATAAGCAGTTGAACGAAATCATACACTTTAGCCCACCTTTTCCCGAGCGAACAGGAAGACCATTGAAAACTACGAGATGCATTCAAATCATTGACCATGGACAACGAAGAGTGACTCACAGCAACTATGAAACCACCCAAACATATGTAGGCGATGCTCACGTCTGTAACCTTGAACACAGGTAAGCAAGTGAATGTGGGGCAAATATTATACACCCACTTGTAAAAGCTCGATCATCAGCAATGAGTTCTAGGCAGTGGGTGTTTCTAACGCTTGACAAGACAGTGGGAGAGTGGCGCATTTTGTGGCAGACTGCACCGCCATTTGGCCAGAACGTGTTTTCCTCGTGCAGTTCATATCATGGTGACCTATTTTTAGAAGGTTCTGTCAACGTGAGCCACAGGTTCCCGATTCTACCCACGCACCTGTCTGTGTAGATCCTCACCATCGCTGCGCTTTGATCGAAATAAGACGACAGATCTCCAGAGACCGGCCCTCTTGGCGTCGAAGAATTAGACTCTGCACCTCCCGTACCTGCTTGCAATTCTGGGGTGAAAGTGAAGAGGAGAACTTGAAGACGACGTCACTACTTCGACAGCCCCAACCTGCTCCTTGCCTGGCGCAGATCAGCCAAACTATGAATGGGCCACCGTAGTATGTATTGATAGGGAGAGCCGCACGACAGCTACAAGACGCAATAAGCGACGTTTTGACTAGCCAAATTCTGTGGACAAAAACTTACCGATTACAAATCGGAAAAACTTGACCGACCTATCCTGGCCACGCAAATGCATCGAAATGTGACCATGTAAGTTCGCCAGTGCATGCTAGGTTTAGGAGCATAAAAGATTTATTAGAAGAAAAAAACGCGAATAGATAAGAACGTACATTGAAAATCAGGCCAATTCCAGCGAATGAGATATGGCGGAAAACTACATGCATGTCCCCCCTGCCTCTGCCTCTGGGTTCAAATTGATCAGTTTAGCCGTGGCTCTGAAAGGTCGTTCATTATAAACCTAGTACACCAAGATACAGAGCCCCGAGTTGCGACTTTCAATGGGCTGTTGTTCCTCTAGAAGTTGTTGTCGTCGTCCTTGGGTTGTTGTCGTCGTCCTTGGGTTGTTGTCGTCGTCCTTGGGTTGTTGTCGTCGTCCTTGGGTTGTCGTCGTCGTCATTCGCGTATTCCGCCATAGCTGAATCCACGACATTTGAGGAAGGTAAGCCTATGGAAAAGAGAAACGTGATGAGGCGCACTTGAACGTGACCAAAACGATTGGCACCTATGTATATAGTTCCCGCCTAACGAGCTGTTGTTCCTCGAGAAGTCACCGTCGTCGTCCTTGGGTTGTCGCCGTCATTCGGGTGTTCCCCCATACTTAGCTGAATCCGTGACCTTTGAGGATGTGGCGGATGGAGGAGGGGAGAAATGTGGTGAGACGCGATCACATGGCAACTTGAACTTGACTGCTTCTTTTCGTTCAAGTTAGTGGCCCACCGGGATTCTTTCGCCGACACATCAGCTTCGCGGTTCGGATTATGGCACTTGCATTCAGACAACAAAGCTTTGATAGTAAGTACATGGGTAATCGAATGATTAAGTCAGGCTTTGCCTAAGCCCCAATCTTCGTCTTCATTGTTCTTGAACGTCTTCACTTTACTTTGTAGCTCCTTCATACTCTCGGGTTTCATCTGATACTCGTTGATCAATTCTCCAGAGCTGCATCCCAGTTAAATTGACCACATGGTCCTTTATCTCATTGTGAACTTTGCTCCCTTCCTCTGAATTGCTGTACGCCGTATAGGCAAGCTTGATAGAACGTCGGGAAAGGCGCAAACGGGCGTCCACCACGAGGCCGAAGATTACTTGCATAATAATTGTGAAATCAATGATGTACGCCATGAAACGTTGTACCATGGGTGCCCTGATGTATGTTCAGCATTTTAAGACAGCATAGCAAAAAAAAACATACGATTGCTTGTACGCGTTGTAGATCCAATTTACGAGGAAACCAGTCACAACGATAGGAAGCACGATGGGAGCGGTGTGTGGAGTTGAACCTCCAATGACCGTCAAGATACCAAGCACGTGACTTAGCATTAGCACTGACAACTTGTAAGAAATATGGCGACAAGGTCGACACAACTGATCTACAAAGGTTTTGTTGGGATTTGAGAGTTCGTCATATTGATTCCTAACAGGTGCGATCATTAGCATTTTCAGTTCCTTTCCGGGTACTAACAGCACAATTTCCGTAAGTGTGAGAAGAGGCAATGATATTAAAGTATTTACCCCCGCAATCATCCTGAATGCTTCACACTTGAACGATATCAGCATGTAGAGCCTGTAGGCATGCTTCTATAGTTTTGCCTGGAAAATTCGCACTAGCTGCGAGACCCATCCAATAACCTGACGAAGAAAGGGTAGATTAGTTGAACTTTCGCCCAGGGACACACCGGAAGATTCATACGCTTCTTCCCAACTCTTGAAACAGGCGTCGGCATGACAGTCAAAGACAAACGTTTAAATACTCACGCAATCACCGCATCAATCTTCACAAGTTGAGCGATGGCAGAGACTAGCGCAACATCTTCAGCAACAACCGCTAGGGACTTTTTCATGCAGACAGCAGTGCGATGGACAAGCTCCTTCAACATCTTTCTGGTATCCATGTACTCTTCGCTAGCTGTGTTGGAAAGCATAAGCTGCTAGTGTAAAGGATTCAAGTCAGCAAGAGAAGCGATTGGGAAAAGTGTAACAGGTGCCTCGTTTGCTCGAGGATTGAGGCTGTGCGGCCTTAACCACTTCATCGTGATGTACGTCGGCCTCAGACGTGAACACCAAAACCCAATCACTGCGATATCTGACACGAATGTGCAAAGGCTCCGAGGGTGCTGTGTCCAACTCTATGCAGAGGGGATAGCTCACCAAGGCGATGACAACTCAAACTCGTGGGTCTTTACGCCAGAAAGACGGGGTGATTCCTGTTCGAAAGATCTAGTCAAGCTTCACCGATTTGAGGTTGTGTGGGGATGAAACGCGGATTTCTAGTCGGTGGGTGTCAGATGTTTGACTTGGCGCAAAAATTTGGGAGATTACCTGTAATCTCACTGCTAGGGCTTCCCGTTGAGCTACCCTCCGCGGTAGACTTGATGGTTTTGGTGAAAGGAAAGTGGTTAGCGCTCAGAACACGCTTTAAACGGCAGGCATGAGGAAAGACTGATTGATATAGAAATTTTAGCCTCGTTTCAAGAAAGATGGGGGGATAAGACGCTCGGTGCGACTGTCAGAGGATGGTATGTCACCTGTGAGCAATGGCTGGTTGTTATTGAGTCCATTGAAATGAAAAGCAAGGAATTCGCACTATTTGAGACATTGCGCCCGTAGATGTCGCCTTAGATTCACAGCACCGAACAGAAGGTTCATAGTGTCATCAGTTGTTCACAACCATCCTCAAAAGGGGGGTTGAGGTGGGGATCGTTGGGAGGCTTCCGCGGAGAATAAGAAAGAGTGATTTGAGTATCCCAGATAAGTATGGGGTATGTCTTATGACTTCCGCCATGCAGGGGGAGGACAGGACTTCAGAGAGGCCTGGCATGATAGTTGGATGTTCTACAAAGTAGCCAACTTTGTCCACAATTATACCAGCACACGCTATGGTCTTTCGATTGCGAAGGTACTGTCGGCCAGGCTACGTTGCGGCCTAAGTAGTAGTGATAAGTAATCTGGGTACAACTTATGTTAGAGGCGAGAGAAAATGGGAATCACAGAAAACGTACTTAGGGAGAGAGGAACAGATTAGAGTTGAAAGAAATAGTGTCAAACTCTTACAGTCGAGGAGCACCCTTGTGTGCTCCTCCTCCGGTCTCAGCGACCCACGGTGTGCATTGGCTTACTTTCAAAAGCAAACTGCTCAAACGTAGTGTCTGGTCGCGCCGTTTCCGTAGCTTTCAACCCTTATTACTGCGAATGCGAATCTCCATCGTGCAGTGTTTGCGTAGAGAATCACCCGATTGGCGGAACATCCGCACCCAGACCTACTTCGTGCAGAATCCCTCATGGAACGGTCGACCAACTTTCCAAGAGCCTCGTCATCTACAATCAATACTTGGCTTTCGATGAATACCATGGTTGGCGAGTCGCATCACGAATAACATTCTCCGTACTCCGCTGTGGAACTTCGTTGGTCGGTTTCAAGCATGCCATATCGCACGGAGATGTCACGTTCCAGAAAGACGCCTAGTGGTTGGATTTCAATGCCTCGTAGGAGAGGTCATGACAGTCGAAAGAGGCGCCCCGCACTGACGAAATAGCAATGACCTTGGTTCGCGTACAAATGGCCAAAGTGTTTCAACGAGTGTTCAAACTAAACTCTAGATAAGTATATTCCCCAGTAGAAAAAGTATGGTGCAACTCACGATCTGCGGTAAAAACCATCCCTAAGGTTTCGTGAAATCCTCTAGCCTGAGGTAGTGAGACCCCACCTTGCGTTCTTTTAGCTCATTCAAATCTGTACCACTGGCATCCAGTTAAGTCTTTGGATTTGCTTTGGACCTGAGTTGCGAATGTTCGTCATAAAAATCAGTTTGAAGGGAACCCGAAGAAGACCCACCTCATAAAGCCTCACGGAAACAGTCAGTCAACTGAAGTAGCTCAGGACTTGTGGATGATCGTCTTGGTCAAGTTGGTCACGGCGTCACTTCACACTCTCAGCACGTTGTCAATGTTACAACGCTTCTGACCGAACTTCCTCAAACATCGCAACCTTACCTTCAATAATGAGCGGCGTGAAAAATTGCGTGAACGCTCTCAAAAGGAAGTTAAAAGATATAGGCTCCTTCGTGGGCCGATTTGAAGGTGAGTTGCACACCGTGTTTTTGACGACTCGTACACCCACAAGAACATTACCCAGATTGTCAAAGATGACGCTGAGCATAAGAGCTTCGGATTTAGGTCAAGGTTTGACGCCCTTCACCATGAGTTTTCGTGCTTGGCATCCATTGAAGACCTAGCCCCTCTTCACTCACCTAGGATACTCCTCGCCACTCGCTTCACATGGCAACCTTGGAACCAATGTCTTGGGCAGGGTTCTCGTGGTAAGGTCTTTTCGTTTTGACGTATCTCGCTTGACTTACATACGCCACCCAAGACAGGTAGAATAGTGTCTCTGACTGTCGACGACGACTATCACATCAAACTTCTGCGTGGGGGTGGGTTAGAAAGGTGTTGCGCACCTATTCCTCGACTCTTTGTCCTCCGACTACTAAAAATCACCCAAGGATGACGACGATGACCACGCCATTGGATATGTACTTATCGAGCACCCACCAATCCGTTCAACGTCGAACAACGCTCGAATTCACTCACTACGTGTTCGAGACGCGGGATGCTCTTGTCCACAGATCCTAGAAATCGGGTGCTCACATTAGGGAGTCGGAGGGAGCGAGCTATGAATCTAGACGTCTTAACATCGTGAGTACTTCTGCGTCGTCATGGACAATTCTTCTGACTCGACCTTTCACCTATCAGCAAATGCCCTTCGAATGGCTCAAGTTTAGCCCATATTTCTCAAAGCCGACTTTGTGTTTGCCTCTTCCTGGTTCCAAAACACTGAAAGTAGGGTTCTATTCGACGGGGTTGAACGAGCCCATAGAAACGCGAATAAACGCTGACGTCGGTCGGCCATGAATGCTGCCAACTTGTGGCAGGGAACGGGAAGGTTGGTGGCTATGATCGAGGTCGGAAGTTGATGATGGAATGCATACTCATTATTAAATAAAGATAGAATTGTTCTGAAGCAACGAAGAAACCTTGTAAGCAAATGGGAGTGTATCGTGATATACGACGACAACAGGAGGAGGGGGAGGAATAGAACGGGAGTGGTGGATAATGGAGTAAGTAAGTGGTGAAATGATGACGAAAGAGTAGGATAATGACAGCTGAATGTCGACATACAACCATGTACCTCAAGATCCTGGCAATAAATTGGTTTCATGTTACATATTCTAACAACATCTGGGCGAAGTTTTCATCATTCAAGCGACTTGGGTTAATGAGAAGACTCACATACAGTTGCACAGGCTAGGGTTTGGGGTCGAAGATGGACGAGAGCACTGTATTGTTAGCAAGAAAGACGGTGTTGGTTACCTCAGGGCGACATTTCGCAATCTCGTTGCCGGGCAGCTCTCATCGGTACTCATCCGACGAGGGGGCCAGAGGACGCCGATCTTAAACACACTTTTTCATGTTGAAACGACACAGACTTTTGACATCTTGAACCTTATGTAGGATTACATAGTCCATTCTGTAAGTAGCTTCCAGTTGTTCAATGTCGTTACCCTCGCGATCTTTGCAGGAAACAAGGACTCTGGTAGGCGGAGGGGAAGAACGTGCAAGGGGGAAGATCTAGAAAGCCCGTATCTCGAAAAAGGAGGAAGTGTAGAAAGCCGTTATTGATGGAGGAGGAGAGGTGGGGGCCGAGAACCAACTGCGATACGCGATAACCCGTCAATCACAAACGCCAACGCCGACACCAACCGCGAGCGCCAATGTTCCAACCTCGACCTTCCCAAGAAGCAAATCCCTCTTTTATAACATTAACATTGGCAGTGGCCTCGGCACGGGCTACCTTGTCTGCTTTGTGAAGAAGCACCAATGAAGGTGAAGAATAGGCAGAACCATGTGGATATGGCCACCAGTTGGACTGGGTCCGTGCATTAGTAAAAGCGAAGGTAAAAGCGGAACAGGAGAAAGAGAAAGTAGAGGGAAAGAGAAAGAGGAGGAAAGATGGAAAAGAGTAAGAGTAAGAGGGACGTGAGGGAAAGAGAAAGAGGGAGAGAGAAGGAAAAGGGGTGGAACGAGGAGGCAAGGGGGAGAGAGACGGAGGAGGAAGACGGAGAGAAAGAGGGAGAGGGAACGCTGTTGTTGCTAGGACGCCGACGTCGAATATGTCTGTAAAAGGGGAAAGGGTTAGCCTGTACGAGGGGCGAAAGAAAGACCATACACATCGGTACCAACAACCGTAGGCGGCGTCGCGATGTTCTTAAGGCGGCTCTGCGACTTGATGAGGGAGTTCAAACGTACGGAACCAGCGATAACGGCAAACAGCTGTGCGGTACTACGGCAGGGCGTTGACCGACGCGTCGATGGGTTGGGTACGTGAGTGGCAATTTTGAAAAGTGTTATTTTTCTTGCCATGTGGTTTGTTGAGGAGCTCTAGAGTCTCGGGGAAGGGGAGGTGGGAGTAGGTCTCTCAACCGGGATTGCTTACCATTCGCAAACTAAACTAAAGGACAAGTACTATCCCATGCCCCTTCGTCCAATTTCGATGTTTCGCACCGGCAGCCGCTAGAATTTGTTTCGACAAAACCATGCCGGGGAGATTCACGATCAGTTGGGGTAAGGAAAGGGAAAGAATGGGCACAGAAGAACGAAAGCCACGAAATTTTTTCAACAATTCGTGTGTTCAACATGTGTGGCTCACATGTTATGTTGCGCATTACAAGCCAAACAGTAGATTACCTTCGTTTCCTACCACCTCCACCATCAGAAGAAAGAATGTTCAGAAAAATCTTTACAAGGCTACGTACTAGGAAGACCAAAACCCTGACAGCAGTAGAAGAACTAGAAGCGGAATTCGAAGGTGCGCACTCATCTCCTCCGCTTCCAATGTCTAGAACTGTAACACCACCTCAAGCACCAAGTCAAGAAACGTGTCAATCCAATATTGAGATCGAAGGTACGCGCTCATCTCCGCAACTTCCCTTGTCTAGGAGTGTAACACCATCTCAAGCACCAAGTCAAGAAGCCGATATTGAGATCCAAGTCGAAGGTAGGCGCTCATCTCCGCAGCTTCCGTTGTCTAGTACTGTAACACCATCTCAAGCACCGGATCAAGAAGGGTGTCAATCCAATATTGAGATCGAAGGTACGTGCTCATCTCCACCGCTTCCGTTGACTAAAACTCTAGCGCCATATCAAGCGCGGAATCGAGAAATGAGTCAATCCAATATCAAAACCCAACCAGGACAATATCTCGACCCGGAAAGAGAACGGATACGAGCCGAAAATATTCGAGAGTTTACCTGCCGTTTCCGTGTGCTTATCATTGGCCGGGCCAATGCAGGCAAAACAACCATTCTTCAGCGAGTCTGTCATACAACAGAGCAGCCCAAAATTTTCAATGTCCGGGGCTCTATGGTTTGTGTTATACACATACACCATGCCATTGAGTGATTCTATTGACAGATGGATTTGTCTGAGCTGAGTCCAACGGCGAAGGTAATCAAGAACTTTTTTCTTGTAGTCTATTACTCAACATCTGTCAGCGAGGAGAGCACAACATTGAGGATGAAATGACATTTGACAGCAACCCAAGATATGTCTTCCATGACTCTCGTGGCTTTGAAGCAGGTAGAACATCAGAGCTGGAGGATGTCAAGAATTTCATACAGCAGCGGTCAGCAGTATCACATATGAAAGAACAATTACATGCGATATGGTAAGTGGCTGAGTGTGTCATGAGGTGTATCTGAACACAGTTTGCTTAGGTACTGCATCCCAATAAATAACGAAGCAAGGGCAATTACAAGGGCAGAGCTTGATTTCTTTGATGAGTGTGGGACTGGCAGAGGTGGGTAGAATTGTCTGAGAAATCTGAGAAATTGCTGAATTTAGCCTCTCTTGAATCTTGCAGTTCCTGTCATTGTCTTGTTTACAAAAGCAGATTTGCTTGATGCTCGAACAACAGCACGACTGGTTAAAAGTGGGATGAGCATTGAAGCTGCTGCAAGGCAAGCTAAAGAAGAATCAATTAACAACTTTTACAAAAGTTTTGGTCATGTGCTGTATGCAAAGAAATATCCTCCTGCAAACCACATGTATTTTCGTGGTAAAGAATTTTATTTTTTGCAAAAGCAGTAAACTAATGATATATATATTGTAGACATGCAAAATACCATGGGTGACTGTAGTGTGCTTGTGAAGGAGACTGCAGCTGTTCTTTCAGATGATGCCATCTTACAGCTGTTTCTTTCAGCTCAACAGAATTCTTTGTCTCTATCAATGGAATATGCAGTGAAAAGGTTGTGGGTTTCAATATCATATGGCAAAATATGCTGCTGATCAGTTACCTTAGACTCTTGTTTGATGATCAAGGGCAATGGGGAAAAAATGAGGAAGAGGTGTTAGCAACAATCAAGAATGTATTCACATACTTTCCACATGTTGTAAGTCAAAATCAGGTTCTGTATTGTGATGCTGACAATAGAATGGTCTGGGTTTTGAACAGTATGTAAGTCAGAGTCTAGGAGGCCTTTTCTGTGTGATGCTGACATTAGAATGGTCTGGGTTTTAACAGCATGTAAGTCAGGGTCAGGGAGGCTTTTTCTGCATGATGCTAACAATAGAATGGTCTGGGTTTTAACAGAATGTAAGTCAGGGTCCAGGAGGCCTTTTCTGTGTGGTGCTGACAATAGAATGTTTTTTGAACAGGATGTAAGTCAGGGTCCAGGAGGCCTTTTCTGCATGATGCTGACAATAGAATGGTCTGGGTTTTGAACAGTTTGTAAGTCAGGGTCCAGGAGGCCTTTTCTGCATGATGCTGACAATAGAACGGTCTGTGTTTTAAACAGTTTGTAAGTCAGGTCCGGGAGGCCTTTTCTGCATGATGCTGACAATAGAATGGTCTGGGTTTT